>MU155339.1:0-60013 GCA_015484465.1 Pholiota conissans
CTTCAATGTGCTTACAGACTGGAATTTTTTTCACCTGATGCTACCACTAGTTATCTCATAATTATCGCTTGTCGAGGAGTCTTATAAGCATGCGGGAGGAGACAGACTTGCGAATGCGCGAGCGGGCGCGCCAAACGCGAGAGCTTGGCAAGGGCAATCCTAACATAATGCCGGGATGCCATTGTCCCAAAACGGATAACCTGTCAACTTTTGACAGCTTTTGACGTTTCAAAATCTGGAGGAGGGGGGGGGGGGCCTCTTCCAAATTTAAGGTTTAGAAATGTCAAACGGCTTTCATGTTGACAGATCGGATGTTTTATCATCAACGGCACGACGGCCAGGACCCTTATTATAAGGTTTATTGGTTTAGATATTCAAGTTTGCGTTATGGAAAGTCACCCATTATTTGCCTAGCTTCAAAGTTCGGCATGACATATGGATTTGTCTAAATTGAATGGCATGCGCTTTCGGGACGCTGAGGCTGAATGGCGACAATATTGCAGCTGCAAACAACACATCTTTTGAGCCCTTGGATTCTGCTCAATATAGAGATCAGGTTAAGGATGATTTTTTATCTCTGCATAAAAAGCACTACTCATCAATCAACGGATGCGCTAAGATTAGATATGTCATTTTACCTGTTCTAGGAAGCCGACAGCCGAGGCCCGGCAGTGCCGTACATGGACTTCGGAAGCAACAGTGAAGGAGAAAGTGAAAGACCACTTCGAAAAAATCCAAGCTCTATCTGAGTACTTCTCTAGGCAAGGAGGCTGTATATACGCGTTAAAAGCATGTTCTGAATCTGATTTTCTAAACAATATCTTTCTAAACAATATCCTTTCCAAGTATAGACTCCTCATGTTCTGTGTGCAACTTGTGGATGGGCACATTGTCGTCACAGTCCAGGTCACCACCCACAACCCTGCATCATCAGGTTCCGAGATGACAGGCAACGCCTTCCTCGGCAAAGCCTCCCCTTGGATACATATGTACATACACGGTCGACCTGCTCTCTGCGGAACACCACCACGGACTATGCTTTCTGATTCCCCAAGGCCCGTGGTATAACTCTTGCTTCATCTATTTTCCTGTCTCTCAGGCCCTTGGAGAAGGTCGCTCCTTTGCTATCACTACTACCGACGTCTGGACTCTGGACGCGATTTTTCAGCGGGAGACCCTATTTTTTTCTCCATTCCCTTTCGACGACATCTGGTGACCCACGTCTTGACGAGTCCGCGCAACGCGACGCCCTGGAGAATTTGTAAAGATAAAGATTAGGAGGTTCGAAGAGATGGGTGGATATAATGGCATCCTGGGTGAGTTTGCATACTCGATTGTCTGGAACGATGTCGCTGAGCAGAAAAATGCACCATATGCAGGGCCCTTGCTGCTATCAATCTTTAGTGCGTGTTCTCCAACCATGCGGCCCACGACTACCCTGCATTGACAACTGAACGACATGTAAATTCTACAGTTAACACGTACGCGTCTGGACTAGTCGGTGTCCAATATGCTTTGTTCCAAGCCCTCAGTGAGTGACCGGGCTCCTTTTTGTTCTGCGCCGCATGCTCGAATATGAGCTCATACGTCTCCTTGCAGAATACAAGAAATCGGTCACTATCAGGTGGAGCTTCTCGCTCGTCCTGGGTTAGCGAAATTAAAAGAAAATTTACAGGCTGATGGTGCTGTCGATTTATGGCATCGATGTATTTCAAATCGTCGTGTGCGTTATTTCTCGTTCTAGGGGCCGACATCCGCTCACTGTCTCTGCTTGCTCGTGGTTAGCGCATTCTACATGATCTGGATCTACTGGTAGGCCTACGAGACGGCCACCCACCCTATTCAACCCGCCTCATTTTTTTCGTTTATTCCCAGCGTTACAAATTATGTTGACCCTACAGCATTGGATCGTGGTGCGTTGCCGTCAAATTTTTTCTCCCCAGTTCAATTTTACCCGATTCATCTCGTTATGACAGTCGCCCTGTGGGTATTCACATCGATCCCCCTCTGCAGTGCCGTATCCAGCCTCATTGTTCACGTATTCATGACATACAGGTCCGTAACTCTTTTCACACCCACACCGGGTTGCCTCTCAGGCTCCCAAAGCACCCCGAACCTCCTCTCATCCCCTCTATCAGAATCTCCCTCTTCACCGAGCGAAGAGCCCTCGTAGCAGCACTCGCAGTCTTCTCCTTGGCCGTCGGCATTCTAGGTCTGGGTGCTGGATCATATGGGATTGTGAGGAACATTTCAATGATGGACGTGTAAGTCGTGTTCGTGATGGTTGATGTTGATTGATTAGCGGGTGGCGGCAATTTGTTGCATGGGCGTCAAACTGACGTGGTCTATTTATAGCGTCGCTGGCCCTAGCTCCTATCGGACCCTTCTTACTACCTGGTTCGCAGCGCGGTTAGCGCTCGATTTCGTCTTGCTAGGTAACACTAATTTTCGTGAAGTATTCAACATTACAAACTAATGGATTGAATCCAGGAGCATTACTCTACATATATTTCGTACAAGATACGACATTCCTGAACCACATCCAAATTCCCATCATTCGATTCGGACTCATTACCCTCCAATGCGGATTCCTCACGACAATATTCTCCATATGTACCCTAATCACTTTTATTGCCTCTCCGAAAGCGACGATATATCTGGTCTTCTTACTTCCCAGCGGACGACTCTACTCATGTGTACGTTCACTGCATCCTTCCTTCCCCAGTCCATTGTCGTACTAAAACGATGCTCAAACGGAATAGGTTCTTCTCACAACCCTCAACTCAATACACCCAAAGGTAGATCCCCGCGCAAACAATACCGACATTCTATCGAAGGTAAGTATCTCAACCCGCCGTCTATCCGATCTTTTCAATAATACGCTGGTCACCCTCTTAGGACATGTGGGCCGTCCAACGCTCAACACGAAACTCCTACACACAAGGAATCAGCCTTCCCGAAATCCGCACCGAGCCAGAAGACGCAACAGGCTCCCAAACCGGGGATGCGCGGTCTGTCTCCTCACATATCTCCATCACCGGCACCCGAAATCGCGATGATAAAAAGACGGAGCTGATTCAGTCTTCACACGACGATAGGAACCTCGAGTAGAGGGATCCGTACGACTTCTATGCCCCTTCGCCAGTTTTTTTTTTTTACCTTAACTTATTCTCGCTTATAATCCTGTAAATGGACCACGACTGACTCACCGTAATATTTACCTACATCTATGTTGCTCTTGAACTGCTCTCGAATCCAGATCCTCTTAGCCTCAGTGTTGCGCCCCCTCGTGTCATGATAGATGCTGAATCGCCACCAGACTCCATTCAAATAATTAAATGAATATCAAACAGTAATGCAACAGATGATATACCGAAACACAAAAAAAAGCTTCCCAAGAACCACACAAGGCCCTTCGAATTCCACAGCTCACACGCGAAACAGAAGATAGATAAATGTATGTATACAATACACAAGGACCCAAGTTCAGCACTCCTCCACGATCAATCACTATCGCTGTCGCTGTCGCTCGCTTCGGACTTATCATCATCAGTGCTGCTCTCGTCGTCGCTTTCTACGTGCGCCTTCTTCACCGCGCCGCCGCGCATCGCTGCCATTTGTCCTGCGAGTGTGTCTTCATCCGGATCGGAGATCTCGTCTTCGCTGGGTGGTTCCTCAGCTGCAGGCGGGTCTTCGATTTTCAACTATGTGGTAGAAAACGGAAAGCTTCAACGCATGCTCCTCTATAGAATGTGTTTGGACTTACGCTGATGTCTGTTAAAGCCTCCTCCCCGACGAAGGTATCACTGACGATATACACCTTCCACGTAAATAGACCAGTATTAGGCGGGCCTTGGAACTGGATTTTATACGCGCGGTAATCGTGGTCACTGCCTTCTTTGGAGTATGGGATATCGGTGATTTTCAGAGGCGGCACGACGACGCGGTTAGTTTTGTCGTCAGCCAGCACGATCCACCATGACGGCTTCTTCGCCTAGAAAAAATATTCATAAACGCCAAATATTATGGAAGACAATAGTGAAACGCACTCCAGGCCAGAAAGGTGCATGCGCCGCGCCGCCTTCCTTCGCTGCCAGCAACTCCTCTGCATCTAACTTCGACGCCAAAAACTTCTCATCCGCCTCTTCCTCCTGCACCACAGCCTTCTTCGTCTCTTCCACGCTCAGCTCCTTCTTCATCGATGCGTCCGTCGTAGGCGGCGTCAGCCGCAGCTTCACCAAGAGATAGATAATCGACGACGGCGTGACGATGCGTTCGCCAATAACCTTGAACGACGCGCTCACGAGGTCGACGCTGCCCCACTTCGCGATGGCTTTCTTCACGTCGCTTGAGCGCGGGTCGGCCTTCTCTTCCAAAGATTGGAGGACGTCAGTGAAAGACTTGGCTTTAGGTGCGATTTCTGCGAGATTGTCGGTGCTAATCCCGGGGAGCTGTGTAAGGCGGAGGTGTTCGTTTGCGTTGGGTGGGAGGGCTTGGATGAAGTAGGCGTGTAGACGCATGATTGCCAGCGAGGGCAGAAGCCATGTGCGCGCGACGGCTACGTTGAGAAGTGCGTTGAGGAGAAGAGGTGTCTGGAGGATGACTTCCTGTTGTTCTACACAATCATAAATGTCAGAAAAAATGACGCAACATGCGTCGGCAAAGCGTACGTTTTCGGAGGGCAGAATCATGAACTTCGAATCTCAGAAGATGCGCATACAACAGCACCAGTGCCGTCCTGCGCGACTCATGCAGCTCTCCGTCATAATCCTTCAAAAGCCTTCTCACTTCCATCCACTTCGAACCCAACTCTTTAGTGACAGCCTCTTCTAGAGTATCAAGCTCCTTGGAAGCCTTCGTTTTATATACGGGAAGCTCCCATTTATACGCCTTTCCAAGTGTGCCAAGGACTTCTTCGACAGTGGATTCCTCCTTCATGGATTTGAAGAAAGCAGCGGCGGATTTGGCGTTGATTCCATCCTTGGTCTTTTGGCGACTGCCAAACCACCAACGGCCCTATATATGCAATAGATGAAGATTACGGTAGAAATGGATAAAATAGACTGACGCACCACAAGAGCAGGAAGAGCACCGCCAAACACAAGACCGTAAGCTGCCAACACCCAAATCCTATTCTTTCCTTCAACGATCCACTTGGGGAGTGCAATTCCCATGGTGGTGCTTTGGGGACCATCGGGATGGTTGTACTTGATCCAGTTCTCCTTGATCTTTTCGTCGGTCAAGCTATCAGAAATTCACAATGAGATATTTTCCAGTAAGGTGATAACTTATACTCACGATTTATAAGCCTTGGTAATTTGAACGAAGCGCTCTTGGATGGCTTCAATTGTCATGTTTGCAGTAACCTTGACTTTATCGGGGTGACTGATAATGCAGTGAGCCAAAAGCGTGTAAGAATAAACGAGAATTAATCGCTCACTATAGCTTCGAAAGCTGCTTGAAATGAGACTTGATCTCTTTTTCGGGTGTGCTCTGGTAAACGTATGAGGGATTATGTACGCATGACGAATAGCCGAATGGGCGTACAGTTTTAATACCGAGAATTTCAAAAGGATTGTAGACTTTGTTCTCCACTTTCAATAGCGATACGCGATAGCAGACTAGTGCAAATAACGACCATCCTCCCACCAGGAAGTATGTCCTGGAAATTATATGCTTTAGTATGCTCTCTGGAAGATCTCTATAACACAAATACTCACTTCTTGCTGAGTTTCGGCCTCAAGAATGACCCCTTCTCCTGCTCGATGACCTTCTTGCGCTGCTCCACGCAAGGTGTACATTGGCATCCATCGGTGACGTGCTTAGCTGCCAATCGAGATTTCAGCAATCGGCCTTGAATTAAATTCGATTAAGAGCTCACCGGAGGACTTGCTAAGCGACGAAATTGTCAGAGGTACCAAAATCAATGCCAGGAAAGTGATTAGAAAGTATGCGGCCATGACACCGGCCTCGTCATATTCGTACGTCGCCATTCTGGCTGTACTTTATGGGTATTTGATGGATTATGTGCGGTTCCCTGGATTGGCGACCAGTAATCCAAATTTCGCTGGCGCAGATGCCAGGCCTAGGTGGGGGAGGGGAAAGACAAACGAAAGACTTCCGTGGAGGTGGAGGAGAGTGTAATGCCAACCGACGTGTCCATTTCGCTGGCGAAATCTAAAGCAGCTCGTGACACGGGCCGTGACATGATCCAATCAGGACGCCTGCCAAATCCGGAAAGTCTAGCTGCCGAGGTCATGCCGAACTTTTGGATATCTGGCTGAAATGTGAAAGAAACGCGAAAGAAATCCACTGTTTCCAAGTTAGTGTCGCGCATATACAGGCTTAAAAAACTAGTGGGAACAGCTGCGCATGCAATACCTTTCAGTGAAATTAGCATTTAATATGAAGCAAGGTATGTAGCTTGATTCGAGGCGCCCAGAGCATTCTCCTCATTTTGTTGACTGGTCTACACGTAGCATATATTCTAATGTACATAATCTACAAAGCCATGATATTATAATTCGTCTTCAAAGTGACCATGATGCTCTTGGACATCCTCCTGATCCTCCACCACCACTACATCCTCCTCGGTAATTGCCTCTTTGAGACCGTCAAGCCACTTGCGAATGGCTTTGTTGGTCTCATCGGGAAATTCCAGCTGAGGCCAATGGGCTCCAGGAACTAACTAAAGAGAACACAGATAAATTTACTGCTATTCCGGAAGTAAAAATATAAAATACTCACCTCGGTCGTGAGATTCTCGAGATAAGCAGCTGACTTCAGTATCGCGGCTAGGAAGGACCAGTTCGCCACGGGATCCTTGCATCGTTGAATTATAATAAGCCTAACTGAATCGAAGACAGGATGTATGACATGACATTACATTTGTTGGGTATATTGCTAGCACGGGTAGTGTAAGCGTGTAGTTGCCTTGCGAATGTGCAAGCTCGTAGCCTAATTTACGGTTCTGAACAAGAACGATTAGCATCGACACATCTAGGAAAGATTTATCACATTACCTGCGTAGAATAGAATCCCAAAGCTGAGTCAAAATAGGTCAGATGAAATGCGGGGTCCAGAGGGTCTAAATTGTAAACGCACTGTTTCTGAAGCCCTGTATACTATATTGCTCCACGAAATAATCCTCTTCTTCGGGGGAGAAAAATGGAACAGGATCGATCTAATCATGCCAATAATAATTAATGTCTTTTCCCAAAGAACAGAAATGCCTCTAACCTCTTTGATATCCTTCCAAGCGCCCAAAAACGAGCCCCTACTCTGCAAAAACGACGCTGGGGGTGCGCTCGCCACGGTCCTCAGGGTAGCGCGCACGGTCCGACGAATATCCCTGTCAAGTTCAGCGACGGCTTCATCCGTCTTGTAGTCGAAGAATAATTGATAGGTTAAGGAAGGAACGATAGTCAGGAAGTTTTCAATTGGCACGAAATGGCCAGCCGCTGGAATATACTGTGGTATACATTGGCATGTCAGTAAATTTGGTAAATCAGTACGAGGTTGACGCACAGGAACGTCGATGCCCACAACCGCCGTGAATTTATCTGGTCTCGACCGAGCCGCCTCATAACATATTGACGAGCCCCAGTCGTGGCTGCATACAGGCCGACGCGTCAGATAATCCCCGACCAATCAATACGAGAGAAATGAAAACGCAACGTACCCAACGCAAACAGCAGACTCCACCTTCGCATTTTCCAAAATACACACCAGATCCCCAACCATGTCGGGTATAGTTGACGACGAGGGAACATCGCCGGGATGGGTCGACTCCCCGAAGCCGCGTAGATCAGGTACGACGAGATGGTAGTCCTCCTATCCCATCAAAACAATCTCAGAATGTTATAAATTCTAACCACAGAAAATCTACCTTGAATTCCTGTATCTGATTGGACCAACTACTCCATAGACTCGGCCACCCATGCACAAGTAACAGTGTCGTAGACGCTTCTGGATTTATATCCACATATTCTAAAAGAGGATAACATTAGCGCCCACTAGCGTGTCGAGAGATAACAAAAGGCGTACTTAGTTGAATATCAACCTCCTTCTCCACGTCAACCCCTCTTCTAGTGGCTTTACAATGTGCTGTCTCCTTCGAATATTCTGATGGTTTGAAAGGCACCGTCGTAGACGCCTGAACCGTAGCAGCGAACAAAAAGAGCAGCCAGCGCCCGCGATGCATTTTGAATTAGACTATTATGTAGACTGAATAGGGTCGTCAGTACGCCGAGCGGTGGTGGGGGTAATATAACACAGAGCACAGAACAAGAACGACGTACAGCTTTTATTTATACTAACTGTCAACGGGTTGCCTTTGTGCGTTGCTCTTGTTGGGATTAGAGATGACATCTCCCCGACAACGCTCGAGACCCTTTTTATACGCTGTCCAGATTACTCTACTATTAAGCAGATGTGGTGAATTCGTATGCTCGTGTTTGGCTCTTACCTATTTCGTGCAGTTTTTCGTCTTAATTGGGTATGGTTGCATTTTTCTCGACGCTCGGCAAGGTCATCTGCTCATTCTTCATGAGTGGACGGGCGCTTCCTTTGTTGTCCGCATCCATGACTTCATTTTAACACCATTTATGGTTGTTCTCCTATTGTCTTTCTCTCCCCAATTGTTTCACCCGCTATCCTTATAGGAATTGTTGCCTGTGCGTATGTTCCCCTGCTTCTTTCCCCCAATTCTCATCATCCTCTTCTCATTGTCCTCATCTCACCCTTCACAGTGCTCGGTTTTTTTGGGCTCGCGGAATGTCGTTTCGCAAATGTTCCAGCCCAGGTCGTGGGTGGGAAGCCTACTACGTATGCACATTACACATTATCGTTCACATGCTCCGATAAGTTGTCCGCTTCGCCTTTTCTCTCACCACTTTGCCCTGACATTATGATTGCGCTAATTTTCGCGAACACTTACATTCCTTCATCTGCAAAGCTTCAGATTCTTTTTGACGCTGTCCATTTTCCCCCTTTCCCGGAAATCCTGCTGACAGTTTTGCGTATGAGGCCACTGTCCCCGATTTCCCTTATCCGATTGTATTCGCACTGGAAACATTGCCTCAAATTTTTCGAACACCTTGCCAAAAATGTTCTCTATCTAGGTGTCATCTTATGTACGGGGTATGGCCTAGGAATTGACCATACAGTACGTCTTTATTCTCTCCTTTCGCCCTAATCTTCTCACATTGATACATTCTTTATGTGTTTTTAGCGACCACAAACATTGGGCAAAGGTTCCTACACTTACTCCGAACTCGTGTATCTATGCGTCAGTAGTATCCTCCTCAATTTCTTTCTACGGTCTTTTATCCTTCTCTGTGGATTCTATATTCATCCGCCTCAGTCCACATAATTCACCAACACCTGTTATGACTTCGCCAACTGCAGGCCCAAATTTAATTCTTTTTCCGGTCGTGTTGGACCTTAGACTTCACCTGTTACGTATGCAGACAATCTTCAATGGTGCAAATATGCTTTCATTTAAATTTGGTTTATGTGAAAGGTTCTACAATGTGATTGAGTCTAACTCCCCCTGCGTGAACAAAAATTAGTATTACATAGGCGGACCAAGAAGGCCCGTCATTCTCCGTGCCCCGTCTTGCATGATGCGTCTAGGACACAATTTTGTCGCCCCCTTCACACATGGCTACTCTCCGTCGAAGCAGGCTTCACCCTTCGTGAAGATATGACTCTATATTAGCAGACAGCTTGAGCTCACGCTTGGGCTCGCTGTTCTGCCTCAACTTCTGTAAAGCTTGCTGATGTCGTTCATATTCACATATTTTCTGGTCTGCTTTCTCCGACAAATGCGGTCAACAATACACCGCCAACCTGTCCACGATGCTCAACTGTACACCAGCAGCCACAAGCATTCCATGTTGGAACACGGTGCGTCGTGTCTCGCTTCTACTCTGTCTTCAACAATTAAATGAATAGACGGGTCAAGAGGTGATCAATAAACAGTTCTACATAACAAAGGAAGCTGCCGTCGTGCATATTGTATACCCACTATGACTATTGATGGTCAAGTGAACTGTGAACATACCACGATGGTCCGTATGCATGTTTTCAATGCTTATCATTCCAAAATAACGGTGTCTCAGCACGGGATCTGTCTCAGCACAGGATCTGCGTGAATGTATGGTGCTGTGAACAATCCCTGCATTTTTGGTGAGGATCATCCGCTCCCAATTCTCTTGCTTTGACCAGAACATTCTCCGTAGCTGACAATAACCTCTCGTGTTTCTGACGCATCCGATCTGTGACAATGGAATGACACATCCGACCCATGGACCTCCTACGCTGTACGGCTGCTGCGCCCATGTTGAATTCGTACTGACGGAGTCTTTTGGCACCCTCCCCAGATAACATGTTCCAGGGGCTCTGTCAGATATTCATTGTAATTTTGTTTGTCATATTGAGATCAACCAATCGTATTTCTTTGTAGTAATTCTATGTTCTATTCATTCAACCATATTTTGTGCGTGAACGATGACGCTCCCTCTGTTTTTTTTTTTGCTGCATATTCTCACCGTGGACAAAATCAGTGTAAGTCTCCTTCAACCAGCTCTTTCCCATGGCCAACTTTACACCGCAATTTCAAGAATTCGAAATAGACATAACGGCGCTGTTCTTCCTCCACCCCACTACGACAAATGTTACGAGGAATATGATTCATTGCCGGAGCGAAGCGAGGCAACATAACTTGTGTCTTTGATCAAGATTTGATGCCTTCCCATGTCAGTCTGTGTCTTTTACCTGGTCTCTGGGCTATATTAACTGGCCCGTATTAAAATTATCATCATCCTAAAAGGCTGCGTTGATCAGAGTCTAATTTTGCGATTCGTGCATCATCGTCGACAAAAAGATTGATCATCAGATCCGCGCCTTTGATATGAAAAGATTAAAAATCATAGATTTTTACATTACTTTGAAAGTCGATATTGCTTAGATGGCTGGTGTATGCGCAGAAGCATCGTATGAATACATGGTCGTTATTACGAAATGACGTGGATATGCAATGTCGATTGAAACAGTACTTAATGGCTAGAGTAGATGCTAATAATTATGAAACAGCGAAAATCAATATGCAAATAAAGGGTTGAGGATGCCGCGTCGACATATTAATCGACATCATCTACACTGGGGGCAGGATGATGAGGATGGGCGGGCATAAACGTCGGGTTTCCTGGAGGACCGCCAAAGACGAGCGGCACGTATGTGTATGCGAGCATAGGTTGGGGCGGCTGAGGCGGCGCTGGAGGCGGGGCATGCGGCACGGAAGGCGGAGACGGAGCGGAGCTCGTGGGTTGATTCGAAGAAAGATTCGAGGCAGAATGGGAAGGAGAGTACGAGGGAGAACCCAAAAGGGATTGCGTCGAGGCAGATTGAAGAGGGTTCGCAGGTGGACTCAAAGGAGATCCAGAAGCACGAGAAGTCGAAGCGTTTGCGCCAGCCTTGGCGGCATTGCGTCTTTTCAGCTCAGCATGTGTCAGGTTGATCTTCTTCCTTTGAGCCTTAGCAAAAGTCGATAGGTTACTGAGAGCATCAAAAACGTGGTTCTTGTTAGGACGTTCTCTCAACCTGAAAAAAATTCATGAGGGGTTTCCAGTCTAGAACAACAAAAATCTCGCTTACCTGCTCGTCATCTCCGAGACGACGTCCGAGCCGCGCAACCAGGGCATCAGCTCGACGGCTTTTAGATACACCTTCACCAGAATGCCAGCGCCGCCTTTCAAAGTTTGTCCTATATCGGTCCATCCCGCGAAAATGCCTTTTAAATTCGGTCGGTACGAATCCCGAAGGTCGTCCAACTCCGGATCGTCCTGGTCTAAATCGACGTAGCTGAGGATGTCCGCGTCGTCGCCGTCATCCGTTCCAGGCATCATGGGTAGCCCCATCATCATCGCCGCAAAGGCCATGGGATGCAAAGCCCCACTCGACGGAGTGATAACATGCTCTGTCCAATCCGCCACGCGCTCTTTTCGACCTGGGGACCCATTATGCAATTTCAGGATCTCCAGCATGTCTTTCTTGTTGACCTCGGCTTCGATGTGCGTAAAACAGGACCGCACAAGACCATAGATCGCCAGCATACATTCTGTTAACTCTTTTTCCAAGATCGAAAGACTCCGGGCACGATATTTTGGGTTTTCATATAGGACAGTGACAGCACATTGAAGTGTAGGGGCGTCGCGGGGTCGCAGAAGATACGAATATGATTCCAGAAGTGCGGCAACTTTGACAGAATCGCCATTCAGGATGTGGATATCGAGAGCTGCGACTAGGTTCATTGGTGTGTCTCCTGCAGTCCGTGAGAGGATTTCCTGCACCCGTGTTTCAGTCTGATAGGTACTTTGAGTGAAAGACATTAGGACGTTGTAGATTTCGAGAGATGGTGTAAGCTCGAAGACGTTGAAAAGGCGAGTTTCGAGGTGTCGTCGGAGAGTTATGCGTTCTCGATTTACATTCTCGGGCCAGTAAGGAGCATGGAAGCTACAAGGGCAGCGCATGGATTCCTCGTCCTCGTCCTCGTCATCATCGTCAACATCGTCGTCACATGAATAATCGCCAAAAGTATCAGTGATGTCCCCAAATTCTTCTTCTTCGTAATCTGACTCGCTGTCTTCGCCGGTATCCTCGTCCCCTGGCATCGTTTGGTAAAATAACATGATATCAATTGCAAAAACTTGCCTGATTTTCCCCCATGAACCAGTTTTCCTAATGAACGGATCCCAAGTGCTAGCTCTATGTCCTCCAAAAAGTCTTGCATCTTGCTCTTCTCTCGCTCCGTGCCATATGCAAGCACAGAGACGAGAAGGTCTCGCCATATCCACAAAAGTACCCGATGAAGGTTCTGCGGACCCATCACAGAGAACCGCTTTAGAATCTTCCCGGTCTTGTCCGTCAGAGAAAACTGGATTGGCAAGTTCATAATGGAGCATTTGCACCTGAAATCAGAATCAGTGAATAAGTGGCGCATGAGAGCAAAGGTGACGCACCCTCCGATAGACGAATTGTCCGCCAGTTGGGCTAGAGCATCGGTGACAAAGACAAGGCAATTGTGGGCGTGAAGGAATCGGATGCGGTGTTCGTAAACAGTGGACCAGATGGGATTCAGCCACCCTACGAGTGTGTCGACGATCTCTGACAGCAACTCCTCCCTGTTGCTTCGCTCTTTGATGAACGACGATTTGGCATCTCGCATCAACTCGTCCAGCAGCATGGCGATCTCGTTCCTTTTCGCCCTCAGGTCCAGCTTTGGTGCTTCATCGAACTTGCGTTTTAGACTCGTCGCGGTGGTGAGGACTTTCGCTGACTTCAACGGCCGCAGACATATCGCATCGCATCCACTCACTTTGAGCCGAACTTTCTTTCGGTATCAGACGCAGTAGATCCAGCAGATGTTTTTCAACGAGAGTTTGCTGAGCCTCCACGGGTAATGTACTGAACACTTCAGACAGACTACGGCTCCACCATTAATCCCAAACAGTGCGAATTCTATATCTTATGGATAAGAACTTACTTTTCGCTCATCTTGCGGGCTTTCTACGACTTCTGAAACAATTGAAGCGGAGAAAGGTAAGAAAGTGTTTTGTGTTTAGCGAGGTTGCGAGCTTACCACCACCTTACCCAGTTTGAAAGAAAGTGCAGTCAAAGGTTATGTAATCCACATCAAAGAGCTGACTCTTTTTTCCCTAGTGCATCCTGCAAATGTCCTGAAGACATTTCTCAATAACAGGATTATATGCACTGTTTCGCAACAACAGAGCTTGTAGAGTAGCTTTTAAGCCGGTTAGTGATCATAAATCTACTCATCTTACTGACCTTGGTCCTTGATGTTAACTGTCACGGTTCACTTTTCATCAGGAAAATGTTCACATGGTTTGATGGTCCCTTGGTGAAAATAGCACGACCCTGAAAGTTAGACAGATAAGCTTATTGTCGGCTTACCACGGTGGAATTTCGACTGATTTTTCTCTTTTTTTTCTACAACAAGTTTTCCTCGATGCGCTTTATTCATGGAGAGACCATGTCAACCGGAAATGAAAGAAACACAATTCGAGATAGCAAGACGACCAACCGCCGACAGAAAGTACACGACAAATAGAATTAGCCACTCTTTGTTCTGTGGCCAAGTAAGCCGAACTGCCTCGAGGCATAATTGACCTTCCAAACCTGGCTGCCGACCTCGTTGTTTCCCCTCAGTGCGTTGCGCTGACGTTGTACACGTTGGAAACGCGCCTTTTATGAACCTATAGAAAACGTTCCTCGTTTTTGTGGTCAATCGCATCTCCCTGCTCCCCCTCAAACACAACAGCAAGACTCCCCGCCCGAGTCAATGGCTAGTCAATCCCCACAACGATCTCGCAGACCGCAGACGCAGCAAGTAACTCAAGGTATGTGTCGCTTTCTCGCCTTTCTTTCACCATCACATGAGCGGTCTTGTGCCCTACGACTAAAGTATGGCGACCCTTTCCTCGTTGTTCTAGCCTAGCGGTCGGGATCCCTTCCTGTATCATTTTAATCACTGCCGATGGATAAGCGCTGATAATACCCTTTACTCAGGTGCTATGCTCAGTCACCAACCCAGGGAGGCCTCACCAACGCCTTCTCTTCGTGAAAGGCCAAGGGCGACAAAGACACAGTCGATGTCAATGGTCCCATCAGCCAATCACTTCCCCCTCCAGCAAGGATCGCAAAATCAGCCCCAATCGAGCCCAACGATCCCAACTACTGGTGCAAGACGCTCGCCCCCTTTGGGTGCAGTCGCGCGCGTTCTTCCTACCCCTCCTCAGCCCAATCCTCCAGCCTTTACGGATGATCGCCGACTATCTCCTCCTCCAGGACCTCAGCAGTCCCACAGCCAGCCTAACGTCAATGCCCATTATGCTCGCCCTTCACCCCGAGCACCTACCGCAGCCTATCCGAACAAATTGCATCACCTCGAAGAGTTCCTCGAGATGACACCAGAGCTCATGGCGGACATCGAGCGCGCTGATCAGCAGCAATATCAGTCTGTGCAGCCCGGCCATCCGTATTCCTATGGCCCCGGTCCTCGCGGAGACGGTGACTCACCTCCATCGGGCAAAGGAATCAATAGCGACCGCGCTCGCGGGCCGCCTGAGAGGACCAGCCCCACCAATCCTGATAATGCGCAACAACAACGTGGATGGCGGGATCAGCAGCAGCTCTCTCGCGATAGCCCTAAGGCTCGGGACCGACCTCCTGCTTCTCCCAACGTTTCCCCTTTCACCCAAGGCCCGGGACAGTCGCATACCCCCGAGCGTCGAAACTCGCCTGCCGGACATGTTCCGATCGTCATTCCTGGAGAACCCCATCCTGCGAGTTATCTGGCCCAGTTCGCGAATCGGGAGCAGCCCATCTTGCGAAGGGCGCCCAATTCCGAACCTCGTTTGCCGATATCGATGGCTAGCGGTCAGACGCCTCCTCTGCAGAACATACCTACTCGCGCGCCCGGTCGTTCTCTTCCTGTACAGGAAGAAGACGAAGTTACTGCTAAAAATAATGGTAATGGTCATCAGAACTGGCAGCTGAACGATCAAGCTGCGGAGAAACCGTTCCACTCGACGTCACCCACCCCGTCCTCCGATCTGGAACCAGACGGCAGTAGCCAACGATACGACACCGCCGCTTCCCATAATAACCAGCTCGGACTCCACGATGAAGACGAAGACAAACCCCTTCATAAACACGAAGATAATCATAAGCAGTATGCTGAACGCGATAGCAATGAAGATGATGCTACCTATACCCCGAAATCGCCTTCTGCTGGGCTACCCGAGGGTGATCGCGATGCATACTATCCTAAACAGATCCATCCTCCCGCGAATCCTGTCCTCATTCCTCCTCGTACTAAGGCTAGAAATGGATCAACCGATCATGTAATGCTCGGATTAGAAAGTGCTTTGAAAGAGTCATCGCCGCCTGATGCACCCCCCCCGCAAACGAAACAACCCGAACGCCCCGCTCAATATTCGGAACAACGCCAACAAACCCAATCTAACGGAAATCACTACCAGAACTACCCACCTCAGCAGGAATACTTGTATGATCAAGAACTCTACCGAAATGGGCACGGCCTCTATCCCCATCCCCAGGTTTACCCAGACGATTTCCAAGGCTACGGCGAAGATGCGACTTCAGCTTACATACGCGCCTATCTTAATTCGCCGCGCCCCGATGCCCCCATTCCTCCTACACCCCATAGCCAGACTGCCGCACCTTCGCCATCCCCCCTGTTATCAGGATATGGGCCCGCTGTGGCCGACTTGCCTTCTTCCTATAGGATGAGAACCGCTGGATCGCCTTATCCCTTCCCTTTCACCCACGTACTGCGAAACCGACAACTGCCTGGAAGATTCTTACCTGGCGCCATGGACCAGCATCAGCAGTCCGTTACCGAGCAAGTCGCCAGGCAGTGGCAGATCTTTGCACAAAATAACCATCAAGGCAATGTCACGGACTCTACCCTATCTCCTCGTGGGACGCCATTCCAACCCGATATGTATAATCAATGGGCGTATCTGCATACCCAGAGGATGATGCCAGGCGTAGCCGACACTGCCAGTATACAGTCGAGTCCGAGCCATCAGCCTGTTCCTCTCCCTCTCCCGCCCACTTTCATCGCTGGCAAGAAGAAGAATGGCCTCATGGCAAAACGACGCAACTACGACCGGAAGCCCCCTCCTCGCGTCGAGAGCACGCAGCCCAGGGAGACCAGTCCCGAGCTGTCGTCTTCTGGTGAAGAGACGAGCACCGCAGGAGAGGAGCGCCCGAATAGCGTGCAGCCAGAACAGGCTGATGCGAACTCTTCGTCCACTGCGGCAGCACCGACTGTCGCTGACGCCGAAGCCAATGAAACTAGTGGAGACGACAGTGGAGACTGGATTGACGAGGACGAAGATGACGAGTATGAGGACCTCCTCGATATGGAATACCATCCATCCTTCGTGCGTAACATGAGTAAACGACGAAGGAAATGGGAAGTTGGCTGGGAGAATCTTATTCAAGCGGTACGTTTTTTTCATTTATGTTCGACGGCATTTCTGCGTCGGTGCTCAAGCTGCTTTAGTTCCAAACTTTGGATCGGACGACGGATGCCACGATGATTCTGATGGCCTCTCCTTCACATTCCACAAAGTTGCACTCTCTTCGCTCTCGCTCCATTCGAAGGTCGTCTTTCTTCTTGCAGGGAAGTTGGATGCGAAATATTCGCGGTAATTTCCGTCAAATCGTGGGCTCGAGGCGAATGTCTCTTCCTGATCAATCGTCGATGGTCGACCGACTGGTATCTCCCAGCACTGGCGGCGACGCTTCTGATGGAAGCACCGTCGTTGCAGAGGAAAACCTTCGACGCGCACTCGACGTGGCTCTGGGGAGCCTTGGGGCGATGGGAGAAGTTTACGAGCAGCGGGAAGCACGCGTATTGGAGGAGCTTCAGCGCGCCCGCGAAGAGCGCGAAAAACTCCAGCTGATTCTGAGGCAAATTCTTGGAGACAATCACCCTGTTGATATGAGTAGTCTGTTTCTTTGGCACCCTCGCACTGTTTCGAAATCATGATTGCCCCTCTTTCAGCTTTTGGATTCTACACTACCAATTTGTTGTAATGTTACATCAACCCTCTTTTCCGAATACGAATCACTCTTTTCCTCTTGTGCGCCATCCCGAAGCTCGTCATCTACATTTTTTTTTCTCCATTAACTGTCCATTGAGGCTTTGCCTTATGTAGGACGTCTATCTAGTGCCCAACATTGTCCGTGGTTAAGTCCGTGTATGTGTGTGTGGTCTGACTCTACATTTGCTTGGGGGGCCTCTTAGGAGTGGCACCCTTGTATGTCCAACGGGCGTGCTTTTTTTACATACCTTGTACTGCGCACGCTCCTACATAAGTTCATCCACCATTGATGTAAGATACTTGTCTTCATGCTTCTATTGACTGTTCTAACGCGGTTTGGCTGTACTATTGTGATCGCCCTCGCAGGCTTGACGGTATTGGTGTGCTCTGGAAGCGCTGCCTCCCACCTTCTAATAATTATCAGGCTGTGTAAATGCAAATGGGATCGTCCATGCCGAAATACCCAGTGATGGGAATCTCACTTGCATCGCCTAGAACGTTTTCCATCAACCTTGTTGTGGACTTGCATGCTTCTAGAGGCTATACAAGAATCGACATCATCTTGACCCACCTGAAGCCCACAGAAAGATGGCTGTTTTTCAAGCGCTATCGATGCTTTATGATCTTCACAGCCGACGCTCGAACTTCGAAATCAAATATTGGATCGACCCATTTCCCGGGGTCTAACGGCTTACATTTCCGATGACTTGTGGTCCGTCCTGGAAAAATGCTATGCAAAAGGTGGGAGTCCCGTATCAGTGATGGAGGGTGGCAGCCTGCGATAATCTTATAAGAAGGCGCCCGAACTCACTTCTTGTTCTTCACAGAGCTGGTCTCTTCACCGAACGCGAGCTGGACTCCTTCGACGACGCCCGGATTTTCATTTTCAAGGTCGACGACGCTTCCAACTAACATAGTGAGTTTGACAGTTCTCAGGGATAAATCGATTGTGCTGATACTTTCGTAGACGATATGTACGCCTATGGTCTGCTTTTCCTGAGCTGTCTTCTTGCGCGGGTCGCCGCAATACCCATTCCTGGCAGCGGGTCAGACTCAGAGTCGAGCTCAAGCCGCTCCTCATCGCCCGCACCGTTCCCTGTCCAGCCATACAACAAGGGAGATATCGTCGGCGTCAGACCACATGAATATGAGCTCAACCCTCCAAAAGAAATCTCAATACATCCAGGCGTCGTCATCGATGGGCCCAGAGAAAACGGGAAATATGGTATCGCCATGATATCGAAGAAATTGCCGCATGATCCTCCGCAACAAAACGTACAGGATTTCCATCCCAAAACCTCTCTTTATGGTAACGTTGCGCTCAGTCCAGAGAAGGAGGCCAGGCCTCAGGGCATGAAGCCTTGGAAAAGTGACAAGACGGGGGAAACGGAACTGCCGATGCCTGCGCACGGTGTAGAGAAACTCAAGGCAGCAATGGGTAAGAAATCTTAGAATACACATCCTAGTACAATTGAGCTCATCATATCTGTGAATTTAAAGTACCTCATACAGGTTGGAGAGAACCATCGCCTCCACCACCACCGCGCGTGCCCCCTTCCAGTCCGCGCCCCGGCTTTAAAGCGCTTCATCCAGGAAATACCCCAACAATTCCGCCTGGCAACGTCAACGCTCTCCGCGGAATAGTAGTTCCCCGAAGGAGAGGCAAGAAGGGCAAGAAAAAGGCTGCTGAGGCCAAAGCTGAAGCAAGCACCTCGACGACGACCCCCGCCGGCACTTCACACAACGCCCACACCCCTGCTCAGCGCGCTACGCATGCCCAGGAAAAGGCCAAGCACCCAGCCTTGAATCACCGTCTATCGCCGAGTCGAAACCATTCCCCTTCGCGCGCGCATGCCAGCGCTCACGGTGCTGTACGCGGACGTCATCAAGCTCATCGCGCTTCATCACCTGGTCGACACCGCTCTAAATCTCCTGCAAGATCAGCTCACCCGCGGCGCGGTCGCTCACCTACTAGAGGCCGGCCTGCTCAGCGCGGTAAACCCAAGGCGAGAATGTGAGCTTCTATTGAATTTTCCCAGCGTATGTACATCAAGTTGTAAATTCTGTGTATTCAATATATGAAAGATCATGTATGTAATCCCACTACGACTGAACGGCTGAATTAAGAAGGGATAGATGGTTCACGTATGCCACAAAATACGATTAACTCGTCGTGTGTATAATCTATTTTCCAACAAAGTCACAAAGTGCGCCAAATCGTTCTCTCGACCAAATCATCCCCTTTGAAGTCGGTCAGTGATCAATACTACACTCTACACTACATGTTCGCTCATACTTTCTACAGAGCACCCAAATGGTCAGGCCAGTCGGCATCCCCTCCTTAAAAGTCACTGCCTCTGGATTGGAAACAAAGCCGACGCTAATGGTTCTACGGTTGGGCAGTCAGTGTAGAGATGCTTCGAGATTATGTATTTCGACAAAAAATACCCCTGGGAGGTTCCAAAGTCGGAAGAGGAGGTTCAAGCCTTCGCTCTTGCCCACTTGAGACGTCAGAGTGGCTTTTACCACATTGGCCTGGTCAGTGGAAACCCGACCCCAAGGCGATATCTCAGAGGCTAGTGCTGCAAAAGTCATATGGAGAGGAGGTGGATGTATTTACCATTAGCTGCACACGTTCAAAGCGCCTTTTGTATCGTCGTCCGACAGAAGAACAGCCGGCAACGTTGGTGGAGCCCCTCGGAGAGGAACGTATGTAGATGATTCGAAGACTCCATGGAAAAAAAAAATTGCGTTAGAGTTAGCTGATTTTTGATAGCTTGAACATTTATTATATGATTCCGCGACAGCTGGTAAAGCAAGGGTCTAAACGCCAACATTCACAAGTCCAGTTTAAATCATTAAATACATCGTAATCCACTCAATCGTATATCAGACTTCATTTTCCTCGACGATAAACGAGAAATCCATATCTGGCATATTGTTCAGCCTCGGAAAGCCAACATCTGCGATATGATTGAGCTGAGCGTGCAGCTCCGTATAATCGCACGAGAATGAGTTGGTGATCAGCGAGACCTCAACATGCTGCAGGTATGGGAATCCATCCGTCTGGGACAGGACGACATCGAGGCGCGACCAAGTGTCCATGTCCGTCGTGCAGTCGTCGTTTGTGTACACGTTTATGACCAATTCCAGCGTTTCGAGCACGTTGCGCCCGCTCATCTCCTCCAGCTCGTTGACCACATTGTGGTACGGGTCGTCCTCGGCGGTGATAAGGAAATGCAGATCGATGTTCTTCAGCGTTCGCAGGGATTTGGATGTGAGTTTGGATGCTAGATGTCCACGCCAGTCAATTTCAAACCCTGATCAACAATAAGCCTAAAGAAACCCTAGAAATGAACGTAGGAACCCATACCGCGAATATGAATTTCTTCGAGACAGTTTGAACCCGCTATCACAGCTCCAATCGTAGACATTTCCCCCGGGGAAACGTAGGCGGTCGTGAATTCGGTCAAGTTCCGGAGGTCCAGCAGCGGCTTTGAAGCTCGGTTCGTCGCCTTCATTAATTTCCGCATCCCCGCTATAGTGCCCCACACCGTCAAAGCCTCCAGTTGAATACTGGACTCGGGCTTCCTAAGCTTGATTAGGTCTAGTCCTTTGTCCATTATAGTGGTGTTGGATAGCGTCAAGAACGCTAGATGAGGTAAATGGAAGAAGATGTTGATGGGCACGTCCTCTATGCAACGCAAATGAAGATCGACGATGTCGTTCGCTTTGATGAAGCGACAGACCGAGGACCGCAACGTCTTCGGTATGGCGCTCCAAGTCTGCCTATTACTGATAGGCCAATCGTCGAATTCGAGCGAGAATGTGTGCACGTATCGGAGATGGCGTAACACAGGAATGGTGCTCATACGCTTGGAATCATTGATCTTATTGACGTAGTTGACCTTCCGGACATGTCTCGCGAGCTTCGGATTGCTGTCTAGCACCCCTTTGAACTGACGGGTGAGTGTCGAGGGCGGATGCCATATATTGACCGTGTCCGATAGTGTTATGTTTTCGAAGAGGTATCGTTGGCAAATGGCAGCAAAATCCAAACAAACTCGTGTGCAGCGGTTGAGCGTGAGGATGTCTTCGTCTTCGGCGAGCTCCCACATGATCAGGTCGATAATATCGAGAGGCAGCCTGCAGCCGCTGTCCGTGAAGCTTAGCATGGTATCGGTGGTCGTTGGTGAGCAAGAGAGGCTGAAGAAAATTCAACAATTGACAGGCGTCATATATAACACAAGCGGTCGGACTTACCGAAGGCAGAAGCAGGAAATGGAAGCTCAGGATATATTATATTGAGGGTGAAAGTCGTAATGATTCAAATTCGTGATGTTCGTGAGGGGTCGTGTCCGCTGCGGGCGTTGAGAGTGCGTATTCTAGCGATTCCAGTCATATTGCTCAGGTCGGGTTTGAAGGGAGGATAAATGATTAGTCACGCACCGTCCAGCGAATACCGCAGCTTCTATCAAGAAGGGAGACCTTGGAAATGGTTCCTTGCGCGATGTGGGTGTTCACGAGCAAGTTCAGGTTGAACCCTTCATAAATTTATCAAAGTTTGATCAATTGTTTGTTGCCGGCTACATCCAGTGCTCACTTTACGCCGGCACTGTTCGCTTTGCGTCGCATAAACTTTCGGATTGGTGTCTCAATCTGCACTATCGGGCAGTGGGCCCCCCTTGATGGCGTATCATGAGATAAAATAATAGCACAACAAAACGTCAGCTAAATGTGGGCGTGAATGCATGTGGCGCAAGCCCATGGGCGATGCCGACGTGTGATGCTTTGCAAGGCTGCTGGATGAAAGAGGCTATTCATAACGACGAGGCTGTTCAGAACAGCCACATTAGAAGCCCAGAATCGATGATGCGTTGAAGCATTTGATAAAGATGACGAGCGAGCAGGGAAAAAATGTACAAGAAGAGCACTCGAAAAACAAAGCACAGGATCCAATTCAAAGACAAACGACAAAAAACTTGCAACAATACACGCACTACTCACAAAAAGATGATGATTATATCCGCCAAATCACCCGGCGGCCTGAGTCCTCTCTAACCTCTTATTCACAGCAACCGGAGGTCGTCCCGTACTAGGCGTCGACGCAGGCGTCTTCTCATATATCCGCGCCTGGCGCATGCGCTGCAGCACACCCGAAAGAAACGCAGGCGTAATATAATTCCCGCCCGCCGCATCCGTGCTCTGTGCCCCATAATCCGCATCCTCCGTGCCGGGCGTCCCGGCCCCACTCATACTCACACTGCTCATCCGCAGACTCCCGCTGCTCGCCGTGCGCTTCGCAGGGCTTCCGCCCGTCATACCGCTGGACATCGGCGACCCCTTGGATACATCGGGCGACACATCCTCCTTGTATCTGTCCCACAGAGTGTACATTGCAATGATTTCCTGCGCGATGAGTGCTATGACGGGGAGAGAGACGTTGAGGTCCGCGAGGAAGGTGAGAGGGTCATGGTGTTTCTTCGGTGAAGTTGCTTGTGTAGCATGGTTCGCTTGGCGTGACGAGCGGCGCGGTTGGCGAGTGTCGGAGATTTCACTGTCTTCAGATGACTGGGATTGTTCTGATCGCGTAGGAGGATGCAGAATAAACGTCAAATATATGGCAGCGATAGCGATGAGATGCGGTGGGTGTAGAAGGCACAGTTGCGACCGGTATGTGTCGTTGATTATGGACCTGCAAATGTAAGATAAAATATCGAATACGAAAGCAAACAGCGTACCATGCAGTCTGCAATGCAGCAGGTGTGAACTCAAGCTGACCGTCGCCTGAACCCCAGTATCTCGCCCCATCATCCATACCCACTCCCACACCCAAATCATCCGTCTCGCCTTCTTCTGCATTTGTAGATGAGCTGTCCGCTGAGGCTTCCTTCCTGCATAATGCCAACAGGGTACGATAGGGATGAAAGACAACGAGATCACACTCCAGATCGTCCACCAGATAAAATTCCATTTCAGCTATTTTTCCATTGTCTGAGGAGAACGCTTTGGCGCCGTAGTGTTCCTCTAGAGAAAGATATACGTTAGGGTGACTTTCTAGAGAACTGAAGAGGACATACGACTAAATAATGACCGTGATTCTGCAACGATTACTTTGATATGCACAGGAGACTCTTCAGCTTTGGCAGCAAGATAACAGCATGCGGCGATGACTGTGAATGGGTCTGTCTCGCTGTACGAGTTCTTCAAGTAAAAACGACGAAAAAACACGGTGGCTGTCGCGATGATTCTCTGTCGAAACTGGAGTTTCTTTCCCAATTTCGTGATCACTGACATAGACAAATCAGCCTTCGGAGAGAGAAATAAAGCGTTCTACCCACAATTCGCAAAATAGATAGCCAAATAATCCAGATATTCTGGATCCTCAACAAATTGCAGGTCTTCGTATCTTGCCTGGTGTAAAGTAGCACGGTCAACAATCCATCTTTTACTGAGAGAAAATATAAGTAGAGCTTGAGACGAACAATTTTCCTTTCTCCTCACTAATGCGAGCTCGCCCAAAAATCTGCTGCCATCCTTGGGTCTAAAAGTACAAAGAAGAATGGATATGGTGTTGAAGTTTGAACGAAAGGAGTGGCAAAACGGTTCAGGAAGACTTCAAATAGGGTTCTGGGTAATGTACTTTATATTACATAAGTAAATTACAGTAAATTATATGAGAGAGACGAAAAAGTTCGTTTGCTCCAACTTGGCTTTCAACACCCATCCACCCTGAACCATTTTCATCGAATTGAGTATACGACTTAATCAATTAAAGGTATTTCCTCATTTAACTTTTAATTTATTGTTCAACGGCACTTACTGTACCGGATTGCAAGAGTATTCAAAAGTGGCCTTAAGACAGCTGCATCGGTACACGCCGCGTATACCTGAATCCTGACAGGCTCACTTGCTGCGCTTTCTGGTTGAAAGCTCTCTCAACATCGTTGGAATTCCAAAAACGCGTCGAGCCAATACAAATCTTGCATTTTCACCAAGACGAAGCTTGAGCCAACCTGAAGACAGTCCCGGACGATCGCAATCTGCAGGACATGGACGATGATGTGCGTGGGCTGCTACTCAGCAACAACTTTGGTATAGAGGAACGCATGCGCATAGTCGACGAAAAAATCGACCGACACCACGCCTCCATTTCCGCTCTGAAATCATATCGCAACACTCTCGCGCCCATCGCCCGCCTTCCTCCCGAAGTCCTTTGCTATATCTTTCGCATGCTAAAGAACAAGCAACAGTCTAAATCTAGGCGGAAAACGCGCTTGAAATGGATACGATGGACCACTCATGTCTGCCGCCACTGGAGAGACGTTGCGATTAACTTTCCTGGACTTTGGATCGATCCGCCGTCGCACAATTATTCTTGTGTTGAAGTTATGCTCCAGCGATCGCAGGACGCCTCGCTAATAATCGAGTGGGACACTAAAACTTCTTGGGCTATTCTGGAGTTAGCTCTGCAACATATCCATCGCATCAAGGATTTAACTCTGTACTTACAGACCCTCCGGATGTGGGAAAAAGTGCAGGAACGATTTATGAAAGCACCCCGACTTGAAAGCCTCAGCCTATCGTTGCAACGGCATCATAGTGAGAGGGATGTCTTCAGCTCGAAAGATATCGTATGCGATACTCCCAAACTTCGCCGCATGGCTATAACCGATTCTGATATCATCAGCTTGAATAACTTTTCACATCTCTTTCGCGGTCTAACCTACCTCAAACTTGGCAGGATCATTCAAAACTCTCAAATGACATGGTCACTTCTGGCAGATGTTTTCGAAGCCATGCCTGATCTCGAGTTCTTGCATCTAGGACGTGTTCTTCCGATCAGTTCGACTGCCGACCAAATCTCATCGAGGCCACAGATACAATTTCGGTCTCTTCAAAGCATCGAAGTTGGCGGCAGATTTGATGAAATAGAAACACTTTTTGCGTTGATCACATTTCCGTCAACCGCAAAGATGGCTGTGCGATCTTTCTCCAAGGGTGCAAGCAAGCCCTTTTTTGTGCTTCTTGCGCGGTTTGCCCAAATATATTCGAACCTACCACCACCACAGAGCGATTTCAAAACCTTGATCCTGCTTAACCATCCCTCTTCCGACCGCGGCTTCAGAGTGAAGCTGGTGGTAGATGAATTGACCCATGCTAGAGCATTCAGAAGCGAACAGATTTTCCCGCACTTGGATCTTTCGTTTGCTTGGTCAAATGGAAGCAATCAAAGTGTTCTGCAATCGGCAATGAATGCTTTCATCAACTGTGGACTTCACTTGCAGTGCATAAATCACATCGTTGTTGACGTTACATCTCTAACGCCTCAGACGTTGGCTGACACTATCGGCAAGCTGAATCAAGTTCGCTCTATCACGACACGTTTACGGGCTGGAGGAAAAGTCGTACACGCGCTCAAATACAGCTCAGTCAAACAGAATGCTACTGTCGTCACGCCCACCTATTTTGCCAGGCTATCCTCGATATTTCTTTGCAACCTGAACATAATGTCCCGCCTCATCAACAGCTCATCCCTCTATCCAAATACCTCGTTACTCGATATCCTTCACACTTACCTTGCCTGGCGATCCAGTAGCAATGCGCGATTGGAGAAAGTGACTCTCAAGGACTGTGGTGGTGTGACTCTGGATCGCATAGACTTGCTCAAAAAGGTGGTGGATAGGGTCGAGTGCTTAGATAGCGACGAGGAGAGCTCGGATTCAAACTCTGCTGAATCTGACCCAAGCTCAGAGAGCGACTCAGACTCCTCAGACTCCTACAATTCATCAGACTCATCAGACTCCTCCGACTCCTCCAACTCATCAGACTCATCAGAATCGGAATAAACTTTCCGTAGGACCCCTCCATATTATTCTAGCTGTAGTACTGCAGGCTTTGAGTGACGTAGTGCCGTAGTGGAATAACAATCAATTTCTTTGCCGATGCCTGACATCATAATGCGCTGAACAACTGGCTAACTAGCAATCCATCCAGCACTCAAGTACTCACACAGCATCTTTCTACTGCCCACTGGCTGCCAGCGCTGTATTCTGAGATTCTCGTGTCCATTGAGGTGAATTTCACGGTCAAGAATAGCTTCGGAAAACGTGCCACGACTGGCCCGAAACGACCCGAGCGGATGGAAATCCCGTGACGCCATCGCGGGAAATGACGCCGAGGACTGTCACTGTTGCATAAAATCCCCAAGGGTTATACTCTGACCACCACCATCTCTAAAATCACCACCATGTTCGCCCGTTCAGCCGCTCGCGCCCTGGCCGCGCCTTCAGCGCGTTTCTTCTCAGCCTCGGCTGCAAACATGACCAAGGTCGCTGTTCTCGGCGCCGGAGGAGGAATTGGCCAACCTCTCTCTCTGCTCCTCAAAAACGACCCCCTCGTCACCTCCCTGAGCCTCTACGATATTCGTGGTGCTCCCGGTGTCGCTGCCGACGTTAGCCACGTCGACACAGGCAGCGAGGTGAGCGTTTTTTTTACTTGCTAGATACGCGTTATGAGCTTACATTGTTTCGTGACGTAGGTGAAAGGTTACGCTGCTGATCAGCTCGACCAAGCCCTCGAGGGTGTCGAAGTTGTTGTCATCCCCGCTGGTGTCCCAAGGAAGGTTCGTATCGTTTTAAAAGGGCATCAAATGACATTATTACTGACACTTTGTTCATAGCCTGGAGTGAGTTCACTTAATGAGTTGTAAGATATTTCTGAAGCTGACCTGTTTCAAGATGACCCGTGATGATCTCTTCAACGTAAGTCAAAAGAGCGCCAAAAACATCGCATTGGATTGACTAAATTTTTATCGTACAGACTAACGCCTCCATCGTCCGCGACCTCGCTGTCGCGATCGCTCGCGTCTCCCCCAAAGCCCACATCCTCGTCATCTCCAACCCCGTCAACTCCACCGTCCCCATTGTCGCCGCCACCCTAGAGAAGGCTGGTGTCTTCGACCCTCGCCGCCTCTTTGGTGTAACCACCCTCGATGTTGTCCGCGCCGCCCGCTTTTTGGCTGGTATCAAGAACGCATCCCCTGCTGACACCGTCGTGACCGTCGTTGGTGGCCACAGTGGACCCACGATTGTGCCCCTGCTCTCGCAGACTCCCTACGGCAAGGACGTCACTGGTGAGGTCTACGACAAGCTCGTGCACCGCATCCAGTTCGGTGGTGATGAGGTCGTCAAGGCTAAGGACGGTGCTGGAAGCGCTACCCTTTCGATGGCGTACGCTGGTGCCAAGTTCGCCCACGCTCTCCTCCGTGGCCTGAATGGTGAGGCTGGTGTGATCACCCCCACCTTCGTCAAGAGCCCTCTGTTCGCGGACAAGGGCATCGACTTCTTCTCGTCCAACGTTGAGCTTGGCGTGCGTATTTTTTTTCTATTTATAACTCACATTTATCGTAACGCCGCTGACTTTTTTCTCTTTCATTTGAACAGCCTGAGGGTGTTAAGCAGATCTTCCCTCTCGGCGAGCTCTCTGCGTCTGAGGAGAAGCTCCTCGAGGCGTGCTTGCCTGAGCTCAAGAAGAACATCGACAAGGGCAAAGCTTTTGTCGCTTAGATAGTGCTTAGAGTGTGAAGATTCGAATATTTGCATTCGTATAAACATTAATTTTTTTTTCTGAGGATTGTGAGACAAGGGGAACCTTGCGTTATGCATGGGATACGGTAAACCCGCATGCTGAGGTATGCATAGGACTAGAGCGCGGTGGTGGCTTCTATCGCCGCAGCGGGGTGTTGGTTATCATATTCTGCCTACCCGTCTGCGCATGTCTCAATTATTCGCGGATTGACGACTTTCCCTTCCAAATTCATTTTCCAATGTAGCGTCGGTGAAAGAAAGGCAATGAGCTCAGGCAAGCGCAAGCTGCGCATGTAATCTCGATCAGACTATTCTTCCCATCCGTGTCGGTTGCAGGTCAGCGGGCAGGTCCATGCGCATGGTACTTTCTGATCACTGTCATTACCCCAGGAGACTAAAGATAAATAACAAGAACCTTTGGAGCGCGCGTTGTGCTGCTGCACACCACACCTTCTGTCCGGCTTGATAGGCATCGTGAAGATAGGCTTATAAGGCAGGCTGCTCATTGGGGTGCTCGAGCCTCTGAACTTTCTGCATACTACTCCATCTGCATCTGGGACTACATAGCCCTAGTCTTCAATCTGCAATCTGGCACTCGACTGCTCTTGCGATAATGGGTCGAGGACGCGTGTTCAAAGCGGTTCTTCCTGTTGTGTTTGTGGTTCTGGGGACGATTATCGTTGTGCAGAAGCAGGGCTCGTGGAAGGGCGCGTCTGTAGTTGGTGATACTACTGGATTCGAGAGCGAGAGCGCTCAGGTTGGATCGGACGAGTTTCCGTGGGACGAGGTTCGTTACCCTTTCGTTCATGCATCCTTTTTCCTTTTTTTCTTGGGGCTTAACGTTGCGGTTTGGATGCTAGATTCCAGGGAGCAAAGAACTGAAATGGCACGCGTGTTACAAAGAGCGCGAATGTGCTCGTCTCCTGGTATGTCTGCTTCTCTTGATCCTCCCCCTTACATTCATTGATACAGCAACCCCAATCCCAAGGTCCCCGCGAACTACTCAGACCCCTCCGGCCCTTCCTTCAACCTTGCGCTCATCCGCAAGCGCGCGGCGGTGTCCCCGGATTCGAAGGACTATCGTGGGCCCGTTCTGTTCAATCCCGGCGGGCCAGGCGGGAGCGGGGTGACTTTCTTGAATAGTTTTTTTGCGGATGCGTTCAGTACGATTCTGGGAGGGCAGTTTGATATCGTTAGTTTTGATCCTCGAGGTGAGTACTGTCATTCATCGTGCGGGCATCCCCGGACGTGGTCATGAGCGCCTATTTTAATTGGGAATGGGTGAAATAGGAATAGCGCGCTCGAGCCCGCGCGCATCGTTCTTTGCCACCGATATAGAGCGCGAGTTCTGGGGTCAGGGATTGTTGACGTCCAATCTTTCTGATGTGGCCTCTGCGTGGGCGCGCAGTCGCGTTTCCTCCCAGCTCGCGGAGGAGAATGATGCTGGTTTACTGAGGCATATCAATACGCCGAATACTGCTCGCGATATGTTGAGCATTGTGGAAGCACATGGGAGGTCGAAGATTCAGTACTGGGGATTTTCGTGAGTGCTGAAATTTCGAAAGTTGGTATGTAAAATGCTCGGAGGTTGAATGACGTATGGGATATAGGTATGGAACTATACTGGGCGCTACGTTTGCTGCTATGTTTCCTGCGAGTAATGTTTTTTGCCCTTGCTTGCATTCTTCTAATAAACGTCATGCGGCACCGTTATTATCAGGACAAAATTGAACGCTTTATTATCGATGGTGTTGCCGATTCAGAGGATTATTACTCTGGTGAGTCCATGCGAACAATTGACTCCATCTGCACACTTTTAAACAAAATTATCAGCAATGTGGTCTACCGCACTTCGAGATACAGATAAAGCTCTGGACAGCTTCTTCACCGACTGCGCTAACGCAGGACCGGAAGGGTGCGCCTTCTGGGCGCCTACCCCAGAAAACATACAACAGAACCTAACAGCCCTCATCGAGTCCGTGCGCGCCGCGCCAGTCCCCATACGCTCCGAATCAGGCTACGGCCTCCTAAACAGCAACTTGCTGCGTTCCGAAATCTTCTCCGGCCTTTACTTCCCCTACGCGTCCTTCGTGCCTCTTGCGCAAGGCCTCGCGGACCTCGCGGCGGGTAATGGGAAAACCCTCTTCGACCTTGGGAATCCCCCGATGTACGAGTGCGTCTGCCATCCGGAGGGTGAGGATTTGGCGAAGGAGGTGAGGGATTCGCAGGTTGCGGTGCTGTGCAATGATGGGGAGGAGGTTCCGGATGATTTGAAGTCGGCGCAGGAGTATTTTGATATGATGATGAAGGTGTCGCAGTGGGGGGATCTTATAGCTGCTATTACTAGGTTGCAGTGCATGTGGGTTACTTGCTTTTTATGCGGTTCGACATTTTCTTTGGCTAACCTTCTGGAACGTAGTGGATGGCCCAAATTCCCAAAGCATCCCTTCCGAGGTAAATGGCAACCGAATTTTGCACGATTGATTATTTATTCCATATCGAAGGCCCTTTCGTTGGAAACACAAGCCACCCCATATTGCTAATCGGGAATACCGCAGGTAAATCGTGCTGGAACCTTCAGCCTTTTCAAGCATTGATTTCTACGATTATTCCCAGATCCAGTGACACCTTTGTGGGCGTAAGTGGACTTGATTAAAGGTGCCTTTAAAATAGACCAACATTTTATTTTTCTGCAGAGCGAAAAAGATGTCTAAAGGATTCAAAGATTCCGTGGTCCTCACTCAAAACTCTGCGGGAGTAAGTCATTCATTCCCCTCAACACACCTTACCTTCCCTCACGACACACATTTTGCTCCCATAGCACTGCTCCATCTCCGCACCGTCCCTCTGTACACAAAAGTACATCCGAGACTACTTCATCGACGGTACTCTCCCTGAACCGGGCACCGTTTGCGAAACCCTCATGCCACCGTTCCCGTCTGCCGGCGTGGGAGTTAAGGAATTGGATACGCAGGCCATTTGGTCGACGAGTATGACGGCGGAGGAAAGAGATATAACTGAGGCGATCTTGGAGCTGAGTAGAAACCCGGCGGTGTTGCAGTTTCCTGGGTTCAAGCTCTCCTTACCGAGAGGCAGGAAGATTTGACTCTGAGCGTTCTGCGGAGTTAATGAATATGGTATGTGGAAAGTTCATCAAATTTAGTCTTGTAAATGCGGGAGCATGTAATTGTACTATATATGTATGTGAATTTGTACAACATGAAGAGCATGATGTGAAGAAGCTGTAGCGATTTGAAATCTATGAAAATGCTTTACCCAAGTGGTAATAAACCTGCAGCAAAAAGGGTAGTTTGGCATAAATGCGAGTGTCTTTTTCAGACCACCGTCTGTCCAGTTGATTCAACAGACTTTCGTCGAATGGAACTAAAAACATCCAGATTGCGAAGTTTCTCAAATAGTGGTTCAGAATGTTTCGGTGACGATGATCCGGCGAATGATTTCTCCTCCAACATGGATCCCTCTTGGCGCTCTTCATAGGAAAGAGGCTGGCTCTCCTCGGCCGTGTGGTTCTTATTCTCCCAAGAGGTAATGATGCACCAGAATATGAGAACTGCGACGACAAGGGATAGCGCACCGACGATGCTGCGAGTGTGGATGTCCGAGTGCTGAAAAAACACGCAGCCGAACGCACTGATGAACGCCACGGAACTTTAGAAAGATAAGTTCGAGAACGGTACATAGAATGAGATAATCACGTACCCCCACATTAAAAGCGCATAAGGGAGACTGTACAAAATAGCCAGCGTTTCAAGGCCTAACCGAGGATGATTCCTTGCGCGTAAGAATTCTTGCTGCAATTGCAGTCAATCAGCAACATCTCAATTCCACAGAACATAGAGAAAGGGCGCACCACATCATCAGCCGTATCCCTCATTTTTGTGCGATTTTGTCTCATCAACAATAAGCCAAGAATAATAGTTCCAAGGTTTGCCACCACCGACAGATAACTCAATATCTGTGCGGCGGACCGAGCCACGTTCTCGTTCATGTTGATGGTTGAGATAGAGAGAAAGGCGACATTTGCGAGCAGCATGACGCACGCCTGCATAACTAGGTGAGTCAAGGCGGAGTTATTGAGTGGGAGATCAACCTACGAGCAGAAGGAACCCATGCCATTCCTCGTTCATATTTTTTATGGACTGCTCCCAGACAGATTTGTGCATGATCCCGTCAACCCACATTTTCTGTAAATTTCGTAGGTGAATGTCTGGAGCAGAAAAGAGGATCGGAGACAGTGTCTTGACGAGCCAAGTACGCTTTTTGATGGGGTCGCCGAAGATAGAGAAGTCGCGCTCGATTCGGGCGTATGTTTCGCCGTGGCAGTTGAGGAACCTTGTGTGATCTACACAGCACGTAAGTAATTAAAAGGAGAAATATATACCAAGAGTCGAGCTCACAAAAGATGTACATGTGTCGTGCTATGCGGGGGAATTCAATTTATTGACGAGACATGCAGAGAGGGAGGGACTTCACCGAAAAGAGCCATACTTCCAGGATAACCAGGCTGAGCGTTCTCTGATAGTTAGTCAGTTCCCAATAAAGCAAGCTACCGTGGTGGAAAAGGGGCGATATCTATAACTTACTTTCCATTTCACTAGTTATGTTCAATATTCTAAGCAAGTCATCCAGCGTGTACGGGGACGTCGAATAAGGGGATGTCATCGTATCTTTGGTGGGAAGTCTTAAGTTTAAATAATAAGTGTCGCTGAAGATCGACTTGGCACGCACCGCCAATGAGATATAGGATGATATCCCGAAGTTCACAGACCATTGCAGATGTCAATGCAAGGCTGTCTGGGTATAGAGACACGAAGTACCTTCGGATGGCAATATTAAAAGTTACGCAAACACCTTGAATATGCACTGTATCGGCTCACCAGTATTGCGCCTGCATCTCGTAACCTGCACAGAATTAGTGACTAAAAGCAATATCAAGTTGCAAAAAAATGGCTCACCAAGATGACGATACGATCCCATCCCATTAACCTCATATGCAGCTCCTATATCCCAGGCTTCAAGAGGATGCAAGAAAAAAAATTGCACGTTCATCGTGGTCCACATAGTAGTATGAAGTCTCCAAGCCACCCCCTTCTACACGGTTGACATCGATCATCAGCACACCATTTTGCGGAAATTGGTAGTGGAAGGTTTCTTGGAGGTGGTGAAGTCGAGAGATATCGTCCATCATCCGATGGAGAATTTCGGGATTAGAAAGATGGGAGTCTGTGTAGACTCTCTGTGATTGTTAGACATGGGAATCGTACACTCAAAGACGATCATGGTGGGATAGGACATACCTTTTCAGGGTGATAGTGATAGCAGGCACCTTCGGGGTGGGCATACCTAAGCCAACCTACAGGCGCAGCAGGCCTGAGTCGCATTGTAAATTAGGAAGCCTTATAAAATGGGAAAGAAAGAAACGCGCTTGTCAAAAACCGTAGTCAATTCGTCGATTCGTATGTTCTTGAACTCTTTGCTCCTAGAATAATAATGAGCGTTGTAATACTATGCAGGTTTATCGCTAGCAAGTGCTCACGTTCTAGTGCGCCGAGTATATCTGAGAGTCTCTTCCGGTAGCACAGGACGAATCGTATGGTTTTCATCGCTGATATTGCTGGTTTCAAGCGAGGTTATTTCTGATGCAATATTTGGCGGTGTTATATTCGTTTTCGAAAGCTGGAAATGCGGCGTCGAAAGAACAGGAGACGGTATACGAAAGCTTGTACGACTGTTATTTCCAGAAGAACCGATCCCAGTGCCGTTAATGTGAAACCCAAGAGCATCCGCGTTCAAAATAGCGGGTGGCGGCGAGCAAGAGGGAGAATAAGGGTGGTTCGGGACAGCTAAAGTTGGATGATTGCTACCAGAGCTGTGTTGATCATCGATGACGAACTCGTCGTGCAAATCTGGCCCAACCGGAGAGGCAAGCTCTATCACAATTTCAGGCAGTGGGGAGTGTGGCCGCACCGGGCTTTCGATGTTGGGCAGCGGTATGGAAAATTGTCCCGGAGAGTTTGCAGGTGAAGCTAGGACAGAGTTTGAGGACAGATCATAGATTGAACCGTTGACCGAACGAGAATAATTGGAACCAGAGCGATGGGAAGTGCGGGAGACACTACGGCTTTGAAGATCTCCCAATCGTAGTGATGAACGTGAGGCGCTTCGGATACCGTCGGATGAGAAAGGATACAATGAAAAGGAAGATTTGTCAAGAGAGATAGTTTCTCCTTGTTGTATTACTGTGTATGTGACTTTTCTCTCGTCCACGTCAGTTATGTTCGTCGATTTGCCTTTGGGCGGGCCATCGATATTGTTGTTTCCTTTCATGAGTTTGGAGTGAAAGAACCGCCACAAAAGTTTGAATCGGCGAAACAGCCCCGCTAGTAACTTCCCCGCGAATTGAGGTCTATATAGTCGTATCCGCAACAGCCATCGATGGAGATCCTGCAAAAGTCGCAAGACTGGCGAGGTGACCGCCATACTCACTATCCGCAGCTCCTGTATCGATGGTACCGTAGGGCCTAAAAAGTGAAAGACAGGAACGTGCCGTAGACGAGGCAGTGCTTGTAAACACGTCGGTTTTAATAGTTTGCCCGAGTATAGCGATATGTGGATGTTATTTGGCATCTTCTGGCTAAATTTGGCATGCTGGCATAGTAAGAGGGAAAGGTACGTATGCAGGTACATCATATGCTTGGGAAAGTGGTTTAATGTGACCACCTCGGGAATACCAAGGGCTGTCGACTGAGCTCTATCATAGCAGACAGAATGCTGTCATCTTCCTCCGTATTATCCTCATCTGCATTCACCAAATTCATATGATCTTGGTAAGAACTATGGTCCGACTTAATGACCGTACCGTTCATATCCTGCAGTCCGGGAGGATTAGAAAACGGACCCCCGGTAACGTTGCAAACCGTGTCTGCGGCTGGGAGCACACCTGTGGCGAAATATAGCCGGATATGCTTCGCGGTGCACAGAGAAGGTGCTGAAAGAGAGCAGTGCTACGATTTTTGCAGGACACTATGAGCAACGTGAGACCTCAAAAAAGAACTCAAGCATACGTACCCCTGCAGAGTCTTGCGTGAGGACTGCCGAGCCATTGAAGACCTTCGACATTTTACGAGCTCCCCACAGCGGGGTCACTGGATCGGCCGTGTTTCCGATGAATAAAATTGGATGACTTGTGTTTCCTCCGAAGGGACCTCGGAAATTGGTTTTCGGGAACTTGGGCCAGCCTCTATGTAGCAGAGAGACTTTAACATTAAACTTCACTGCTCAAAAGAAAGTTTAAGAAGAAGAAAAACGTACTGGCACGCGATCAAGGAACCAGCCCAAACATCTGCCCAGTCCGACGCGTGCACCATCCTCTCAAAATAGTTCTCTGCCCACTCTAAATCTCCAGGGATTTGTGGATTATCATTGCAGAATATCGCCACTGACGGATCCATAACTCTGTCCCATCTGTGCTTCTCCTCCGAGTCGCAGGAGCACTCGAATGGGGGCTTATCGCCTCCATTGGCGAAGCGCTGGAAGAGGAGCGTCCCGTTTCCCTCAGCCAGCTCCGCGAACCCCTTCGCGAGAAGGGGGAAGAGGCTGTATGGAACATAAATTGATCGGAAGATTGCCTGGCGTAGGATTGGGTAGTCCAGGAGGCCGTAGGTTGCAGTGGATTTCCCGAGTTCGGATGGTTGCGGTATCAGAACTGGTATTGGACGCGCGCGAACGGATTCGGTTATTCTGGTGAAATTGGTGCGTATGGCGTCTGGTGTTGGGGCCCAGAAGGGGCAGGTAGATGCGCCGGCGTGCGCGCAGGAGGTGAAGAAAGACGATAGTGCTTTGTTTGCATCAGAAAGATTGTTCGACCATTCGTCTGGGTTCAATCAATTTAGCAACAAGAAACGAAGGAAGACGAATAAAGACCCGAGGAAAAACGCACTTCCAAAATATTCATCCGAATCGACTACACCGTCAAGTATCATCCGTTCAACTTTATCCTGCCCATTTACCAGTTAGCCTGGGCTCGAGAACGCATTATAGCGGCATATTACAGGGAACAAAGAGGCAAAAACGGCACCGAGGGACGTGCCATACCTATCCACAAAAATAAGCGCCCACTCCTACGACAAGAGTCTCGCAGAGGACTCACGAGAATCCCCAATAAAGTAACTTCTCCTTCCCATGAGCTCGAACAATGCTCAGCATGTCGCGCGCCGTCTGGTCCGTATTGAAATAACGCAATCCACCATCGTCATTCCGCTCCGCAAGCTTCCCCAGCAGATGCGCGCGTGCCCAGGTACGCGCAACACCTTCACCCGAACTGTTCGTCACAAAATTCAGAGAGTCGGCGGCGTTCCAGAGTTCGCGTTCGATCGCTGTGCTGAAGAAAGACGCGCGTGGGGTGGAGCGGCCGATACCTGAATACCAAACACCGCTGTGAGCGTTCGCCACACATATGTATATGCGCCGGATTTATTGCGCACCGCGTGGGTCAAACCCTACGATATCGAACTGCGGCCCGACGATGGTACTGAATTGATCTCCTCGTGCCTGTACCATGTCTACGCCGCTCCCGCCTGGCCCACCCGGGTTGAATAGGATGGGACCGCGGTAGGATTTTGAGGTCGGAGGGAAGATGGATGGTTTCCGGATGAGGGCGATGGTGGCTTCTTGGGTTGAGCTTGGATCCGAGTGGTCCAGTGGGACCTTCGGTGAGCACTTTAGTTAGAGATATTCGGTCTGTAAAGATGAAAACTTGTGCTTACGATGAGACGGGCGCATTGTCGGTCTGGAAAACAGTCGTGCCAGTCCAAAAACTTTCGCGCTGGGAGCTGCCAAGTATTCCATGAATGATCTTAATCGTTTTTAGTGCGCACGATATCAAACCGTTTCCCAAGAAAAGTCTGTTGTGACCGCAGCCACGACCCCTTCACCGGTACGATACGGCGTATACCATGCACTAGGCTGCCCGACAAATATGAATAGCCCCACGAGAGTGATGTGGAGGAGAACCAAGATTCCCAGTAAGCTCAGAGAAACATCAGACTCTCGCCGAGGCATGTCGAGTGGTGGTGGAGATAAAGCTTGTCAATTCAGTGGGAATTACCCCAGAAGCTTGGAATAACCCATGACTGTGAGCAAAATAAGTCGTATGCGCAGTCAATATTATAGGCCTGAATGCATCATGATTGCGACTCACTAAACAATCCATTACCCCTCCTCCCTGTCGAAGAATCGTTGTGGAAGCCTGGTAAAAGTGCAACTTAATAGAGACAGATCATCCAAGGTTATCCCGTCATGTCAATGTCGTTAGGGACTCAGAATCTCAGGATCGATGAAGACATCCGAAGACAAAAATGATCGAGGGAAGAGACTATCAAGGTACATTGCCGTTCAAAGATTGATAGTCATGAAGTGTTGTGGTTGGTGGCAAGGTGGTTGCACTAGTCCGGGCGGCCTGTCCCCGTCCCCGTACCCTTTGCCGAAATGAAGCCGGAATGGCAGAGTCTTTGGATCCTGAATATATTCCAAAGATTTTTCATCCATTTTGTGGAAGGCTTACCATGATTTGCTGGAGAAAATTCATATTCTCTGCACAAGTATGCGGTGTACCCACAAACCCGCAAACTCTTCATGAAACTAGAATAATTTTAGCAATTGATCCAGGCCCAAGTTATAATTGGCTCGCAAGCGACGCCTCCGAAGTTGTCGGTTCCTCGCGACATCCGACATGGTCTCCAAAATGTCAAATTCCATCGACATTGCCTTTCTCTTTCCCGCTGGCCACAGGCTACTTCATACGTTGAAGAAACCCGCTACTCGCATTCTCTTTTCCTCCTCAGAAGACATTCAACTCTCTAAACACAGCCTTCGTTGCTCTATCGTTAGCGTTACAGGTTCAGGAGGTGGGTGTTTCAGCGCATCATAACCACCCTGTCCATGGTTTAAACCATTGATTTTGCAGATCCCTCTATCGTGGTCGCCACCACGTTCATATCTGGTTGATCCATACCGCCCAGCGCCCAGTCATCACTCTATATTCGCGACAATCCTAACTATGAAGATCTTGAAATATCGCGGTGTTTTCAACCGTTTTCCGGGACGAAAACAACCTGCGGCGCAAGCAGAAGCGCCAGAAGCACCTCGCGTCGTTGAGAAGAAGATAAAGACGAAAGCATTGCTCATAGGGATTCAGAGAGTCCGTGAGGAAGCTGAGGTGCATTCCCCAGGGTTGAAGTCGCCGGATGGACGCAGCAAATGGGCAAAGTTGCGAAAGCAGAATACTCGCAATTATCTCAAGGGCCCACATCGTGACGTGAAAGCTATGCGGGAATTGTTGATTAGTACGTATGGGCGTTCAGTATTCCTGCTACGATACTAACGATTGGGATGAGCAGATGTATACCACTACGAACCCGAGGATATCACTATTTTAATCGACGACGACGTTTCATCTCACCCTCAACCAACCCGAGTCAATATTGTGAGTTTTCCATGCCTCGATTAGTTGTTATACTCGTCTTTCTGATCCTCATCCTCAGCTGAAAGCAATAGAGGAACTGATCAAGGACGCCAAAGAACACGATCGCTTCTTCTTCCACTGTAAGCTTTGAACCACGCGACCTTACTGCCCTTGCGAAGTATGCCAATCTTTGCTTCCCAGACTCGGGCCATTCCGACCAAGAAGATACCGACGACATCGAAGAAGAGGATAGAAAGAACGAATGTGAGCACCTCCATTGATATAAGACACACAAGGAGCGAAGACTTATGCGCAAATGATTCCGACAGTCATTATCGCATGCGATGGAACAAGAATAAAGGATGATGTGAGCCATAAATATACTTCTCAACCAGTATTTTTACTGACGTAAATATATTCTAGGAACTGAGAGCCAACCTCGCCATGCCACTCCCCGAAGGAAGTTCACTGATTGTGTGCCATTTTCTTCCCGCTCCTTATATCTTATGCTGATAATTTCATAGGCTGTCTTCGATTCATGTCATTCGGGTTCACTACTCGATCTAAAGCACTTCCGGTGTAATCGCGTCTACGTGCCTTGGATCAACAAAGGGAATCGACGGACGAACTCATTGTGGAATGGGAACAAACGGATGTACGCTCGTAAGTTACCATTCAACTGCAAATCTATGGCGCTCTCATCGATATTTCTATCTTCGCACCGCAAGAAATATCCGCCAGGGGAGCACCCGTAGCGCGCTTCAACAAGCAAGTATTCACATGGGCGCGTACGTCTATCGACGGTGTGCTCGCTGCGTCCAGAGAAGACTCGGGGGTGGCATGCGCTGGATCACTACCATCGAGGCACAAACCCACGCTTTCAATCATCACGGATGTTCCTTCATCTCCTACGCCTTGGCTCGATAGTCCTGGGGCACGGGAAAAACAAGTGATGTCCCCAGTGGCCATGTACTGCACTGGCTATTGTCGAGATGATGATCTGTTTACGTATGAGAATGCGGTCAAGGCGGACGTGGTGAGTTTAGTCGGTTTTTTTAGATCATTTTGCTGGTTCTCAAGTCGCCTAGATATCTATATCATCTTCGAAGGATAGCCAGTTGACTTGGGAAGATGCCAATGGAACTCATTCTATGACGCAGGTATATTCAACTATATTGACCCTCCCGTCTTGTGTTAATTTAATATCCTGCCAGGTCCTTGTGAGGTTGTTGAGTACGTCTGCTGCAAATCAAAACCTTTTCAACTCAGACAATTGACGTTCACTGTAACAGTGAAAAATCCACATCCAACGTATCAGGACCTCATGACGCTTGTCAGGTATGTTCAGTTCCATTGTTCCCGTTCACAATACCGAGCGACTAACGAATTGCGTTCAGCCACGAAATTCATGCATTCTATGTCGACCTTCATTCGAGAGCTAAGATGTATAAGAAGAAGGTGCAAGTTGTGAATAAGGCGAAGATGCTCATTGGGAAGAAGATTCGCCCAGGTGATCCTGTGGAGATGGACAACTTCCAGAATCCTCAGGTATGTTTGTTTTATCTAGGTTATAATAACTATCGCTCACAATTTTTATCTGGTGTTTAGCTTTCTACCGACCGTCCTATGGTGGGTTTGGATTTATTGTTTGGTTCTCCACGCATGCTGAATGAATTTATGTAGGACATGTCTCGTCATTTCTACCCATGATGCAGTTCTGGCTCTACATATTCTTATGCTTTCTCTTTCTTTTTTGTCCGTACTTTCTTTTGTACATTGGAGCCCCATTTCATTGTAGCATTGTTATCGCGCAGTAAATTATACCCTCATCTACATATGCCCATTTTCAAACTATCTTCTGAATCTGTAGCGTCGATTACATCCTTTATATCTGTACAATATTCACTCAACGCCTTGTTTACTGGTTTTGTAAATAATGATTCTCTGTATGCTACTCTTTGCGTTCATCTCCACATGAAGACACTTCGATGGTTATCCATGGTTTTGAACACCGAGCCCAGAAGACGACCAGCCGACCCGAAGCGGCGGCGTGCGCGCAGTCCTTTCCTCTCAACAGCCATGGTGTCTCACAGGCTTCGAGGCACTGAAACGGCGCTGGGAATGAGAGTGAGTATATTTACTCTTCCTAAGCTGAATGGTATTGATAGACATCTACAAATGCCTTTCATGCAGAAACTTTCACAGCTTGACAGACCCACCATGTGCATACGTTGATGAAGCGGAATCGGTATAGATATGGCGTTCAGTGTGGCCACGCGCAGCGTATCTCTGGCTTTAACCTCCATCCACTCATCCATTTTCCACCATGGGACGAATGGCGAAGACAGCGCTTTCCGTCGCGCTCATCTTGCTTGGGATAACGTTGCTGCATCACCAACGGCGCACTTTCAACGCGATCTCGGTACTCAACTTGAAGAACGGCGCTCAACCTGGGGAGTTTGAATGGGAAAAGGTAAGCATTGCCGCGCGTACACCTGGTGCACTGCGGATAAACAACGATTTGGTACTGCTCAGATACCAGGACTCAAGAAATTGAAATGGCATGCATGCTATGAAGAACGGGAATGCGCTCGTCTCCTCGTCAGTGTTCCTGGTGTCTGAACTGCTACTTCCCAGCGTCCCCTAATATAATTGGTATGAATAGGTTCCACTGAACTACTCTGACCCAGAAGGGGGCCACTACAATCTAGCGCTCATTCGAAAGCCAGCTGTGGTACCCCCAGAATCGGGGTTCTATCGCGGCCCCGTGCTCTTCAACCCCGGAGGACCAGGAGGCAGCGGAGTGGACATGATTCGCGGGCCCAGGGGAGACCAGTTCAGTGCTATTCTTGGGCCTCAGTTTGATATTCTCAGCTTTGACCCGCGGGGTAAGTTCAATACCATGAGCATAGTAGATTGTTTCGATTTGCTGACCTGCTACTACCTGGTTTATAGGCATCGCTCGCTCCAGCCCACGCGCGTCGTTCTTTGGGACTGACTTGGAAAGGGAGCTATGGAACCAAGGAGTCAGGCTCTCGAATGCGTCTTCGAGTTTAGGCCGTACGTGGGCTCGCGCGCGTGTCGTCAACCAGTTGGCTGCAGAGAACGACGATGGATATCTCAGGCATATTAATACTGAGAATACTGCGCGGGATATGCTCAGCATTGTCGAGGCGCATGGGAGGTCGAAAATTCAGTATTGGGGATTCTCGTAAGATACTATGATCCTTTTCGTAGTTGCTTCGTGTTAACTAATTGTCTTTAGCTATGGATCCATTCTCGGTGCCACGTTTGCATCTATATTCCCTGTGAGCGATAGTCATATTGAAAATCTTCGATGGCATTCTGATAATTTATAGGATAAAATTGAGCGCCTCATAATTGACGGTGTTGCTGATTCTGAGAACTATTATGCCAGTAAGCTATTTTTGAGTTGGATCATTCAAACTGTATGATGTTAATGGCCATATTCCTCAGCATTGTGGTCGAACAACCTCATAGATACTGAGAAAGTCATGGACAGCTTCTATACCGGATGCCACAGCGCAGGTGTGGATGGTTGTGCCTTCTGGGCGCCTACCCCAGATGCTATTCGTCAAAATCTTACTACCCTGCTCGATACCCTCAGCACAAATCCGCTTCCTATGCGCACAAATTCTGGCTATGGCTTGTTAGACCTCGACATGGTTCGCTCATCGCTTTTCACCGCTCTGTATTCTCCATACGCCGCGTTCCCAACAATCGCGCAAGGTCTCGCGGAATTGGCAGCGGGATCGGGAAAGCTTTTGTTTGACAGAATGAATCCGCCGTTGTACGAATGCACCTGTAATACTGAGCAAAGGGATGTGGCTAGTGTACAAGATTCGCAGGCTGCTGTAATGTGTAATGACGGTGATGATATTCCGGACGACTTGAAGTCTACGGAAGAGTATTATAAGATGATGCAGGAGACTTCGCCGTGGGGAGATATGTGGGCGAATATCAGGTTGAGTTGCATGTAAGTTCCCGAGATTTCTTATCGTTAATTCTAACTAACTAACTGCAGTGCTTTAGCGGCTGGCCGAAATTTCCCAAAGATCACTTCCAAGGTGATAATCAATCGATCCATCTTGCGAACTCTGCTTAATGAGATAATTGGACAGGTCCTTTTGTGGCGAACACGAGTCATCCCATTCTGTTAATCGGCAACACTGCAGGTGAGATTACATATACAATTTGGTTCGCAGCGTTCTTTAACGAGTAGTCACCTTTTAGATCCAGTAACGCCGTTATGGGCGTGAGTATCCCCATGAAAAAGCTACATCTGATTCAATCCCTGACCCTCTTTTTGCAGGGCAAACAAGATGTCTAAAGGGTTCGAGGGATCAGTTGTTCTGACCCAAGACTCTGCAGGGGTTCGTGATATCAGTATTACATTTTCCAGTAGGAACTGACCAAATAATTGTTCCACAGCACTGTTCTATCTCAGCGCCATCCGTTTGCACCCAAAAATATGTTCGCGACTACTTCATCGATGGCACCCTTCCAGAGCCTGGTACTGTTTGCCAACCTGTTACCCAGCCGTTCCCATCCGCGGAAACGAGAGTGGGGTATGCGAGTGAGCAGGCGATATTGTCTGAAAATATGGCGGCTGAGGATAAAGACATATTCGAGGCGATTTTCGAGCTTAGCAAGAACCCTGGAGTAGCGCACTTTCCCAGCTTCTCTTCACCCTCAGGCTTTTCGGGTGGTCCTATGACCATGAATACACCATGCAGCGTGTAGCATTTTTCCGAGTCTAGTCATTGTACGAAGTGGTAATCTTTTTGTTACGTTTGTTTCCTGAACAATCGAAGATCAAAACAAAATCATCTAGTGAAGGCACAATTATCTGCGGTAGGTTGAGTCATTGAATGGATGGTAGAATGACATTTCGTACAGTATCGCAAATCTGAAGGGTGCTGTAGGTAACAGCCCATCGATGGGTCCTCGTGGCCTCCTCTACCATCACCCCTGCCGAGAAAAATCCCAGGAGGTACCGTTCCGTTACGATTGGAGTCAACGACCAACTTGACTCATGATAGCGGCGAACACAGCGCGCTGTGTGAGCGGGATGATGATGCCGCCTCACCGACGGCCAAGATAGGCCAAATAGCGCGGCCCCGAAAGGCGGGATATCCTTTTTTGGTATCTGCACCATCTACGCCTAGAACATAATCATCATGGCAACGAGTCATTCTGCAGGGTCCCGTCGATCACCTAAACCGTCATACCGCTTTTGAAACCATATAAATATGGCCACGAAAGACCAGCACACCCCAACACATTCACCAAGCAATGCAGCCTACTCCCGAAATCGAAAGTTTCATCTCTCGCGTCGTCGCGTTGCCCCCTGGTCCGGGCGTCACGTTGGACGCCGTTCTCCAGCCATCGATCGACGATGAAGCCGAGTTGCGCAAGTTATTCGCCCAGGACAGGCAGAATGCGCGTCTCGAGAACCCATACATCGGTCTGGTCGATGTCTTTGCGGCACCCGAGGCGATTCGCACCACGCGTGCTCGCGTCGTCGAAGGGAAGGAAGACCTCTCTGCTCAACACATCATGCCGTTGGACGAGAAGGACAGGCGCAAGGAAGGCACCCCATCGATGGTCACCGATCTTGAAGACTTCAAGAAGAACTGGGCCATCTTTAGCGAAGGGTCGCTGTCTCAGTTGATCGATTGGAACAATGTCGTTGCTGCTGGTGGATCGGTTCTGGCCTGCCTGACTCCTCTGGACGAGAAGGACAAGACGTCGAAGCGTGCCATCAGGAAATTCTACCACAACAATGCGTACCCGACTTCCGATATCGATCTTTTCTTGTGGGGTTTGAATGCAGAGCAGGTAAGATAACACCTACCTTGTCTTTTCTTAAGATGCTGATCATGAACGCGACCATTTCTTCAGGCTGAAGCAAAGATCAAGACCATCTATGAGGCAGTCCGGGACTCTGTTCCTTGGGATGTCACCTGTATTCGTACCAAGCATACAGTATCGATTCATTGTGGGTCTTATGAGCAAAATCGACGCGATTCTTTGTTGACGTCCTGACAGCTCAGTACCCGTACCGCTCGGTTCAAATCGTCCTTCGTCTCTACCACTCTCCTGCAGAAATTCTCGCAGGATTCGATATCGATGCACCTTGCTGCGCATATGATGGTATAATTATGTTTGTTTCGCTTTTAGACGCGTCGCTCACTTCGTACTCGAGGAACACGCGTTTGGGCCAACCCTCGTGCTATAGTGGCCATGATGCGCCAGTGCAACACCGTCGACATGACCCGTCGATCTCCGTCATACGAAATCAGACTTGCGAAATACTCCCGCAGGGCTTTTGAAGTCTATGTCCCTGGCCTCAAGCGTTCTGAAATCGATCCTACCGTAAGTTTTTGCATATCAAGTTCTCTGCTGGAATTAATTTTTTGCCAGATTTATGAGCGTTCCGTAGCTCGAATGGAAGGTCTCGCTCGCCTTCTTGTCCTTGAGAAGTTGTCAGACGATACAATGCGGACGGCGTTCCTCGAGGGCAGACGCAACCTCCGCGGACGTACAAATCAAGTCAATAGATACAACAGGCGCTACAAGCGCAAATACAAGGGCGATCTCAAAGAAGAGAGTGAAATGGGAATTGAAATGAATGATTACGACGTCGCATCATTGCATATACCCTATGGTCCCGGATGGGACGCCCGCAGAATCGACAAACTGGTCTACCAAACGGTATGCGCTGAACCATCTTTTTTGCATTGCATTTTTGCTGAATAGGATTTTTAGGATCTCGGAATGAATTGTAAGCATGATATCTCTTATTCGAAAGCTTCCATGCAACTCACATCAATCGCTAGCCACTTTCAACCCTAAGAACAAAGGTCGTCGACTTCATCGTCATCCTGCATTCTTCGGAACTGTTGAAGAATGTTTGGAGGACTGTTGCGAGGTGATTTTTTTTCTATATCTGAATGTCGACCACGATGCTGAAACAGTTGTATTAGTACTGTCCGGAGCCAATTGACGATGATGAGAGGCAGTTACAGAAAGAAGAAGAGGAAATATACATCAACGGGCGCATCAAGTACGTTTTTCTTCCGATTGTCATCATGTTTTTGCTCATGAAACATTGCAAGGTTCATCGAGGAGAATCCTGGTCGCCAAACTATGACCGGCAGTTTCAACCCAATTGATGTTGGCGAATGGAGCGACCAAGTTTACATCAAGCCTACCCAGCAACTCTTCACCGCCATTGCCGCGCGCGACAGGGCCGCTGTGCAGGAATTGCTCAAGCAAGAAATCGACGTCAATCAACGCGACTACGTTGGACGCACGACCCTGCACGTTGCCATCGCCGTGAATGCCGCCGACATTGCCGCCGACCTCATCGATGCGGGCGCTAGGATTACTGCTAGGCTCGCCGATGGCAGAGCGCCGTTGCATCTCGCTGCCATTTACGACCAGCCTGCTATCATCACCAAGCTGCTTGAACGGAGCATCAAGAACGCTGCGGATTTTAAAGCAAAAGAGGAGGCTGAAGAGGCCGAGGCTGCAGCTGCTAAGATGGATACCGACGAAGCTGGACGTCGGTCTTCTGAGGACGATTGGAGCTCGCACGACGATGAAGACGCCGTGATGTCGGCGCCGGAAGATGCGGACGACGAAGCCGAAGAAGAGGAGGACGAAGACGAAGATGACGACGAGGACGAGGACGAGGACGATAGTAAGAAAAAGAAGAAAGCGAAGAAAGAAGAAACCCACTCTCCTGAAGACGAAGCCGAGGAAGACGACCAGCCCGATGTCATCGCCATCGACGAGTTTGACTGGGAATTTGGTTTTTCTGCCCTTTCATACGCTATCGTTTATGGCTCTCTGACTACACTCAACGCATTGATCGAAGGCGGCGCCAACCCTAAGACTCCTTCAAAACAAACTGATCTGTCAAGCTCTCATCATCCTCTAACTTTTACAATCCTTCGCGAGGACGAGGACGAAGCCTGCAAGATCGCTGAGCGCCTTCTTCAACTCCCCTCTGTCACTTCATCTACTGCTGACACTGAATTGCGGACGATCTTCCATCATGCAGTGACTGCTGGCCGAAGGAAACTTGTTGAAACTCTCCTCCGATGCGACCCTCATGCCATCACTGTCCTCAACTTCCCATCGATCGACTACCAGAATGTAGCTTTCCCTGTTGTCACTGCTATCAGGAAGAGACACTTCGCCGTCCTCGGCGTCTTGCTGGCTTATGGTGCGAAGCTGGAACTTGACGAACCGGATGTTACGAAAGCTTTGGACGCAGCGTGAGCTCAATATGTTCTCTATGGTGGATTGTGATAGCTCATAATTTTGCTTCAATAGGACACCTGATATACGTTCCAGAGTGACCGGCTATGGGTCGGTCAAGAATTATTTGGGCCTGGCTTATCAGCCCATGGAAGTCGCTGTCAACGCAGGGGACGATGTCGCCAAACTTCTCATCGCACTCGGTGCTACGATTGACTTTGGCCTCAGGCGCTCGATGCACCAATATTCAAGCGCCACTGAACGCCGCAGTCTCAAGGACTGGGTCGAATACGCTATGTCCAAACTTTCGAAAGAAATTACGGAGAAGACCGAAGAAGTCAAGGTTTCGCAAAAGAAAGCTGAAGAAGCTTCCCGGAAGGCCGAAAAAATGGACACATCCGAAAGCCCCAAGTCGGGATGGAAGGAATATCTCGAGGCACACCTGGCGGCCCTAGCCTCACCCAAGGATATCTCTCAAGACTACACTGCACGCGTCAATATGATCGAAAGACATAGGAAGGAAGAAGAACTCGACCGTCTTATTGACGTCAAGAACTTCCTCGCGGACCTTCAGGGCGACCTCATTGAGAAGAAAGCCAAATCTTGGCAGGACATCTACCCAGCTATCGAAACCCAAGCCACTATGGCTCTTCCTTCAATAAATACGCCATTCTACACAAACACAACCAAGGACTCCGAAGCGGGCACGAGTTATGTTTATCTGGCAAAGACATCATACAACCGCAGCTACGTTCCGGAACACCTGACAGAGAAATACGACGAGCTTTATGAAGCCTGCTTCGCCGGGGATAATGAAAAGATTCAAGCACTGTGCCTGCCCATCGAGGGCCAGGAGACCAACTTTTCGCAGGGTGTACCTTCTCCTTTGAAGATATCTGTGAGGTTGATAGATGCTTCAATCTCTAAATATAATGGGAATGGTGAATCTTCTTTCTATCTGATGACATCTGATATCCAAATCTAATCACGAAATAGGCTATACCCCTCTATATGCTGCTATCAGCGGACGTCGCTGGTCTACTGCCAAACTTATCTTGGCGATCGCGACCGCCCAATATTCAACGGACGATGAAGAACAAATAAGTTTCAAGCTTGATGATGTCAAACTTGGTGAGGAGAGTGTGATCAACATTGAGGATCGATCTCACCCTTTTTTATTATCGACAGATGAGGATTCCGACGATGACGATGGCTATGACTCCGAAGGGTCGGACGAGACTATTGAGAAGCAAGAAATCAAATTCATCGACATCGCCACCCGCCCATCGGCTGTCAAAAGCGAAATCCACCCGAAGCAAATTCTCGACACCACTACCCCTACCCTGAAAAGTTATGGTAACGCCAACCCATTGACGAAGAGCGTCTTGGATAAGGACCTGGAGGCCTTTGTACATATCGCCAACCTGTATCAGTCCGCGCTTCCCCAAGCTGTAGAACTCGACAGCACTGGCGTTTTGGACTTGATTCTTCAGGAAGATCAAGCTGACATATTGGATGAATACATCAGGCGCACTGGCGATGGCATCGATATTGACGTTGCCAAGAAAGTTGGGGATGTACCAGCAGAAAGTGAGCTGCCTATCGCTACGAACGATGTGAACAAGATATACCTTGGTCTGAACGTGCATGGCAAGAAACGCACCGATCTTGCAAAGAAGAACGACCCGAATGCAACTGGCTATGACGACAGGGTTGTTTATCCATTGGTCTGGCGCGCCGCCTCTTCCAAGGCAAAGGATATCCTCACCTACCTCAATTCTAACCGCCCTCTTTCTGCTTACAAGTTCTACGCAGTAACCCATTCTGATCCCAAGGCTCTTTGGCTTCGCCGGGTCCAAAACGATAAGAACGCCGGAAACATACTCGAGAAAAAACTGTCCACTTGGCTGGGTTGGCTCATCAGGCCCCTCGGAGATTCGCCTCTTACTGCCGCCGTCATTGCAGACGATCTTGATACCATCAAGCTCCTCTCAAAGTTACAACCGGCACTGATTGCAGAAGCTTTGCAAACCAAGTACGTTCCATGCAAAATTCTCAAATGTACGAAACTTAGGATATGTTTCAAGGCTCAAATTTGTTGGCGAAACTGTACTGTCATTGGCAGTCGCTTGCAACCACGATACGAAGGTCATCGACTACCTGTTGTCTAGGAAGGTCTCTGCTGTAGAACGATCCTCTACTCGATGGTATGGAGTTGTTCTCATTTCCAGGTTATCCCTTCCTAACTCCAAAGTTCTTTAGGTGGAATCTCTATCATCTCGTCTGCTGGAAGAACAACGGAAACCTCTTGGAATATCTCCTAAAGAAATTGCCAAGGGACGTCAATGAGCAGCTTTTGGTGGAGCAATCCAAAGGGCGTCTCAATACGGTAATTGTTCCTGTCTTTTTGCCTTCTACTTATACATTCTGACCGTCTTGTCTTCTACCAGCCTCTCCATCTTGCAGTAAAGGGTGGTTCCATTCGCCTCGTCAAGATCCTTCTCGCTTATTCTCATTCCGGGCTCTTGATACGGGATGTAGATGGCCGAATTCCTCTCCACACCGCCGTCAGCAAGTCTTACAAAGGGATCACCCAGGAGCTCCTCGCAGTGGTTCCCGCGGAAACGCTACACATGGAAGACTGTGTCGGCAACAGCCCTCTCGACATCGCAGCGCTCCAGGAGCTCCGCCAGCGTGTGCGCAACTTCACATCGAACACCCAGTACCGCAGCTATGAAGAAATCGCTTCCGGGGGGCACAAGATCTCGGGCAATCCTCTGAATCTATTCGTGGACAACGCGGACAAGATCGTTGAGATGTTGGCAGGCCTCGAGGAAACTAAGGGCAAATACAGGGCCAAAATCATCTCTGTAGTCAACAAATGGGCTGCGCAGAGGGAACCCAAGCTGCCTCTCTTCCGCGAACAGAAGCGACTCGAAGAGGAGAAAAGGAAGGAACACCAGAAATTGCAGACTCCCACCCCTGTCATCACCACCGACCCAACAGACGAAGTCAGCGTCGAGGAGGTCTGGAAGCTCGTGCACGAAGCGGGTCTCAAGGCTCCGAGCACCGTTCAGCGCCGTCTAGTCCATTTGTTCGAGGTGCAGCAGTCAGTCGGAGCAACGCTCTCTAAGGCGCGCGGCGAAGATGGGAATGATACCGACGAAGACCAATATAACCGTTATTCATACCGTCGTCGCAGGCGTGCGAGGAAGCAAGATAACGAAGGTCAACTTGATGACGAGGAATCTGAGGAAAGGCAGGAGAGGCGACAGATGCTGGGACTCAATCACCTTCCCACCTCGCCCGACAACAACTGATATACAAAGGTTGGCTTGAAATTGCCGGGTCATCGATCGTCGCAGAAATCCCAGTGGCCAAATGCCGAGTATGTTGTGTATGTAATTGTAAATATTTGGCTTTGCAGAACAATCTTCAATGTAAATGTAAATAGTCGTGCTTGAATCAAACTTTCGTTCGTCTTCCAAAAGAAACTTGTTGCCAAATCATTGCAGTCAGATGTTGTTGGACTAAAATATACATTACAATTACTTAGCACATCCAAAAAAAACAACACCAGAAAAGGCAGAACATGTGTTTTTTTTAACTTGCTATTCATGCCTTCCAGGACAGTCGAGTATTACATCGAGAGTCAGCGCTTATTCTTCGAAACTATCGCTGGGCTTCATTCTTGAAAGGTAAGACCCATCCAAGGCGCCTAGAAAAAGTGAGATTATGCGGACATCAGAAAGGGTGAACATTGCTTACGGCCAAGATCCGTAGAAGTATGTTTGCCTCTGTACGCAGAAATTACTGGGCTTGGGCTTTGAAGGTAGTCCGAAGTTGAGGATGTCATGGTATTCGTCAACGAGGAAGGAACAGGAGAGTAATGAATCACGCGCGAAGGAGTCGATATGGGGGACTGGGCGTAGGGTATGGAGGATGATGAAAGGTTCAGTGATGCAGATGAAAACGAGGTCGAAGCTGTTGGCGAAAATGCAAATGGTTTCTGAGGCTGTGGGCTTGACTGTAAGGATAGTCAAACGGATATACATGATATTATATTGAGTTACTGACATTGGGTGATAGAACTTTGAAAGGGCGCTTTGGTGTTGTCAAAGACGACGACTGTCTTTTGGCCTTTGCGGGAGATGTTATTGGGGAAAGTGGGGTGCGCGGGTACTTCAAAGCATATCCTGCCTCCAGAACGTTATAGAAGCATAGTGCTAATAGCGCGAATTCTGAAGAAACAAGGTCAGACGAACTCTAAGACCACGGCAACAACACGCACCTGCAACGGCAAACCACTGCCAAAACCACTCAATCGTCCATGCCTCCTGATCGATATCTCGAAATGGTATTGTTACCGCGGAGAAAGCAGAGGGTATTGGCAGTAAATATGATAGAATCACCACAGAAGTGATGACAAGAACGTTGAAACGTATTCGTTGAATCGCTTCCGCTTTGTGGGGCTTGAGTTTGTTGGCCACTGTGGACAACAACGAGCTGGATTTTGGAGGCATTTGTGCGTCGTTAAGAGCGTGAATCGCAGCTGAAGGTACTTTATATGAGCTATATTGGAAACCTTGACGAAAATTGCAGCGAAAAGTCGTTATGAGTGGACACGACGGCGGTGGTATAACGGGAAAAAGAGGGTGCACGTGCTGCAAGCGCGAACGCGTCGCGTCAAAGGATTTGAAGATAAGGGTACCGAAAGCAACGGGGTTGCAAAAACCTAGCTTTCTTTATGTCAAATAATGTATTCCACAGTACATATCCTCACTCAAGTACAGCAAAATATATCACTCTTTACTACAGTTTGAATCGGGTTTAGAAAGACGGCGGGGCAAAGCCAAGGGTCCAGGCATTTGCATCATAACATGGGCGGGAGCTTTGATGAAGTCCATCACTGCGTCATATATTTCTTTCTCTCTTTCTGACATAGGATGAAGAGAAATCTGGCCTTTATCGTCGCCACTTATTATATCAAGTGGGCCAGGAAATGGTCCCGTTTCTGGCTGGCAAACAGTACCATGCTTTGGCAGGTTGCCATTAACGAAATAATCCTCGACGTGCTTCATCGTACAGATAGAAGGGGCAGCAATAGAGCAGTGCTATGTGTATAGAAATCAGTGTGCTGAGCTTCTTGAAGTGCTTGGATAAGAACGTACGCCAACAGAGTTTTGGGTAAGAACGGCTGACCCAGGGAAATTAGCAGACATTTTGTGAGCCCTGCGAGCGTATTTTTAGTCGCGATTAGCGAAAAGAGCTGAAACTATTACAATCTTAAAGGTGTGACGGGATCTATGAAACGGGTGGGCATTTCTAATTCAAGATAGTCAAAAAATTGTTTTACCAGCGGTATTTCCTATCAGCATGATAGGATGGCTTGTATTAGCGTCGAAAGGTCCTATAAAAATAGAAAGAGATGAAAAAATCTGGAGGAAAATTAAATGATGAGCAAGGGACACCTTGAAAATGATCCTTCGGAATCCTCGGCCATCCGCTGCCATACACGACGAAGGTCAACTGGAAATTCATTCAATTAACCGTGGCGTCACTCACACGCAATCCATCCTGATACGCGCCCACAAGTCTCCCCATCGCGAGGACTTCGTCAACTCCTCAACATATTTTTTGGTGGACTCGAGATCATGCGGCACATCTTCGCCATCATTGCATAGAATGGCAATAGTCCCATCTTCTACCTTCGCAACAGACGGCCTTTCAGGCAAGCTACACTCGCATTCAAAAGGTGGTTTCGGGTTCACCATATCAAAAATAATTGAACCGTCTCCAGTTGTGAGCGCTGCAAGCCCTTCAGCCAATTTGGGAAACGAAGTATAGGGAGTGTAGAGTGAATCGAAGATAGCTGAATGCAGCGTTTTGTAGTCTACGATTCCATAGCGAGACTTCCTGCGGACTGAAACAGGCTGGTGGCGAATGTTGTCGTAGAGCGCCGTCAAATTCTTCTTTACGTCTTCTGGAGTAGGAGCCCAGAATGCGCAACCATCCGGACCAGCGCTCGCGCATCCAGAGTGAAAGTGGTCCATGGCTTTATCCGTGTCCTCCAGATTGTTGGACCAGAGGGCTGTTCTTCATGAGGTTCACTTACTTGAATATATGGTTGGAACACGCACTTGCATAATAGTTTTCGGCGTCGGCCACACCGTCGATTAGCAAGCGCTCGATTTTATCCTGGACGTTGTCAGCGACAAAATATTAGTTGATGTTAAACAATCAAGCATACAGGGAACATAGCTGCAAATGTGGCGCCTAAAATAGATCCATAGCTAGAAAACGTCCCTCAAAATGCCAGTTACTTACAGGATAACTTAAAACTCACGAGAACCCCCAATACTGAAGCTTAGTTTGCCCATGTGCCTCAACAATGAGCAGCATATCGCGCGCGGTCTGATCCGTATTGATATGTCGCAGATACCCATCGTCATTCTCAGCAGCCAGCTTTCCAAGGACATGCGAACGCGCCCAAGCGCGCCTTACACACTCTCGGGTGATCAAGCCTGCGCTGTTATACCACAGCTCGCGCTCGAGTTCTGTCTTGAAGGAAGAGACGCGAGGAAGGGATCGAGCGACGCCTATAAACGACGCATCCCAGTCAGCAAAGTCATGATACATAGAGAAGACAAGATTCTAATCACTCACCTCGTGGGTCAAATCCCACGATATCAAACTGCGGCCCCAGGATTTTGCTAAACAGCTCTCCAGCGCTGCGTACGAGATCTACACCGCTTTCACCTGGACCTCCTGGATTGAAGAGGACAGGTCCGCGATAGTGAGGTGGTGCCACAGTAGCGCGTTTACGGATGAGCGCTATGCCTGCTTGGTCTCCTTCTGGGTCAGAGTGGTTCAAGGGGACCTAGCGACGATGTTTCATTGATTTAACGCGTCTCAGGCTCTTAAGAATCGTTCAATTACTGACCAGAAGACGGGCGCATTGGAATTGCGATTCATAACAGTCTTGCCATTTGAGTTTCCTGTGACCAACGAGCTGATTAGAAGCAGAGGTAAGTATATATAATATGGCTTCAAACTTGAACATGCGCTCAAAAAGAGAATAATCGTACCATATCCCAACGGAAATCCTCCTTAACTTCTCGAGCACTGGCGATTTCAACACCCAGACTTTGAGAGAGCAAAAAAGTATGGTAGCCAACAAAGATCAACCCGAAGATGAACGCAGTGAGATAGGTGTAAATCATCCGAGTCATATCTGCAGCGAAGCAACGAAGTATGTCGAAGTCGCGATAGTCCCGTCATTTATGTGTGCCCTGGGAGGCTGCGCATCAAAACACCTGCGGATTGGCATACATACAACCACAGAAAATATCAGAACATGCGTTTAGGACTGCGGCACTTACATGAAGCGCACATGCATTGGTAATTCTCCATCAAAGTATCGTTTCCTCTCTGCTTGAACTGCGTAACTCCAAGGATATCCTTTAGCATGACTTAAGAAACAAGATCCCCTTCTGGTTCGACCTCTTTTCCGAACGTTTCCGGGCAATTTCTTGGTTCTATTTGGCCAGTTCCCGAGATTTCACGCATGTCGTTCTGTGAACGAATGGAGGGACAAGAACTGGGGATGTCAACGAGTCCCAGATAGCCGTGAAGTCTATCGGATATTGAACAAACGGACGTTAAACTTGGACGTTGAACATTGAGAACTTGAGGGTAGAGAAGAAAGGTTACACGGTTTGATTTGGTCGTAGATTCCCACGATGTCATTCTAGTCGAATTGTTCAGCAAAACCTGCTATAATAAACAAGCAACTTCCTTATTACAAGCTCTGCAGATGCGGGGTATTACTCAAGTCATTTAGGCCAGCACAGAAACCGTGGCACGACCCGGGCTACAGCTATCCTCGGCCCATCCTCAAATTCTCTTTACGAGGCTTTACGCAGTAAAGTTGAGTTCCTTTTAATATTATATTAACTTTTATTCAAACTTTTATACTTACAGACGAGCCAAAATTCAAGTTAAGTACCTGTAATGTTTTTGGTCTCCATCAATTGATGGTATTCTCGGCCGCTGATTGGAATTTGGCTGGCATTTATGGTCTAGGTGGTCTAGAGCCCTTATTTATAGATATTGTGGCTATGCAAGTTGTGCCCATGGGCACAACGCCGCCATTCGGTGGGTACTAGCTTCAGCTTCTCATTCCACAGTTCAGAGAGGTTGAAATATAATTTGTTTGCCTGCCTAACTTATATCTTATACTCAATGTAACATTGATTTATAGTATGCTTGTACAATGTATCAGAGGAGGAAAAATGCAAAGAAACAAGCAGGAACGGAAAACTCATAATACCATTGTGTACAAATGATGCAAATTACATTTATCACAATAAAATGAGGACATTGTGTACAGCAAGGTCAGAGGGTAACAAAGCGGGAGAAAAACAAGGGCAAAAGGGGAGAGGATGATGAAACGGAATAAGGAGTGAAACAAGAGAGAAGGGAGTGAAAGAGACGAAGGCAAGGTTTGTCCGTATTCGCCCATCCGCTGCTCGCTGACATTCTCCCCACCCTTCCGCCTTCTCCTTGCCCGTTTCTCCATGCCCGTCCACCCGTCTTTCCCCTCCCCTCGCTCGATTGCCCACTGTCCTCGCTCAACCGGCCTCGCTCGTCCACTCGCTCCTCGCTCCGAGTTGTCTATCATCCTATCGGCTCGACTGCCCCTGCGCCCATTGGACAGATCGCGGGATGGATGTAAAGCCTAGGTAGGAGACACCAGCAGGTCGAGGCAATACATTTCATCCTGCTCGTATCTCGCTTCTCAGCGGAAAGAGCAAGGGTAAGACAGGATGTGAACAAACATACTTTGCTCACGTCCCGGCCATCCTCCTAGGCTCTGTCTTGAGGCGAGATACCTGTCCCCGTCTATAGTCCCCTCCCCTTTCCGCTCTCGCTCGTCCACCCTCACCCCTCCGCTCGCATCGTTCGTCGGTTCGTCGTTGTACATCCATCCGTCCTCGCTTCACCATGGTCGTCCTCCGTTGGGGGTCGTTCGTTAGTGCATCATTGCGTCCATCTTCACTTCATCGTTAGCGTCCATCTATCCTTCCTCCCTTCGTCGTCACCATCTTTCATCCGCTCATTGTTGTCTCACTGTCGTCGTCGTCTATTCGCCCATCGCCGTCGTTTTCTCATCCGTCCGGACTCGTTTCATCCTTCCGTCAGTCCGTCCGTCTTCTACCAACTTCAATCCCCCGTCCGTTGTCGTTGGGTTCCATGCCGCTGAAGTGGAAGCTCTGAGCATGTGTGCGTATTGCTAAAACAACCGTCCACATCCCTCATTAGAGGGGAGGGAAGCACTGCGAGTGGTAGAAAAGGAATCCGGCCACATCCCTCGGCAGAGGGGAGTAGCGCGCGGCGATGATGAGAGAGAAAGGGAGGGCAGGTAGTGGTGGAGAACCAACATCAATGACGTTCAACGTCGTTAATTTGAGTTTCGGCGAATTCCGGAAGAATCTAGCCGGCCCGGCCCATCCAATTTCGTCGTCGAAGTCGAAGTCGAGATCGGGATGGATTTGTGTCCGATAAGCAAATTTTCTTCTGCTACCTACGTGATAGCTTATAAGTCTGGAGGAGCCAATAGAGAGAGGAGAAATTTTAATAAAATATGAAGGTAGAGTATTGCCAAGGGAAGCGATGGCTCGCTAAAAACAAGTTTGAGCAACAGATTACATACATACCGCTCATCTATAATAGACCAGTTATATGAGGTCAAATTAGTAGGGGACCTACGCAGATGGAATCTCCTTGCTCGTAGCTTTCCGGTACCCTTATCATGCCTTAGGTATACGTGCCTCCCGTCCTACGAGGCCAAATGCGATACCGGCATACCGGGGCGGCTTGAAGTTGCTCGAGCGCAGAATCTGGTCTTTATTTTCTTGGCTTCATTTCATTTTCTCCCCTTTTCATAGTGTTGTGCCACCGGTGGTAGTTTTATCGCAGTTGGGGAGTGTTAGTCCGACCAACGTCCCCCTTACAGCGTTATGAACTCGCACCTGGTCATAACTTTCACCGAGCTGGCGAGGCGACCACGTTTATTACGGACTGGCTTGACAGCTAATTGTCCGCCGTGACAGTAGTACTAGTATTAATGCTCGCGTGTTCCCTAGAAACCTCTGGAGACGAACTTATTCCTATACAATTCAGTCCTAGCAGTAGAGGACTATAGGCTCTTCCGTGTTTTACTAATTGGCGGCAATGTCTAATCGAGGCCAGATATATAGCGTTTCGAATGAATATACACAGTACATCCAATTATCTGAAATACCCTATTCCAATGTTACAATAGCTTTCTCGACATCTTCTTCCAAGCCAAGACGAGGATTAGACGATCCAAGGGACCGTCCCTTTGTATCGCTCGACACTGCGGATCCCAAAGCGGTGGTTGAATCAGGTCCGGGCGCGAACTGCATGACTCCGCTAACCGCATGTCTATCGGTTGTTATTTGCATGGCAGTATTTCTAGTCCATCCTTTTCCTTGAGCAACACGGAAGATAATAAGCAACATGGCATTTATCTGTGAACAGGAAAATCAGAGACAATATACATTATTGATGGTTGGGCATAAAGCAGCGCACCTGAACAATACTTAGAGCCTGGAAGAAAATTTGGTTGATGGCATTATTCAGTACAAATGGTACGAGGAACAGGAGCGAAAAGACGGAGAAAATTGAAGCAGATTCAATGACCATAGCTGCTATGCTGGTGTAGTGCTTTCCATGGCTGTCTTCCATTATTCCTCCGATTTGACGTCGGTGAAGCATGAGTCGAACGACGATTACGGTCGTCAAAATAATGTTCAACGAAAGCGACAGAGAAAAAAATGGGATGGTCCAGTTGATTGTACTCGTCGTCCACGGCGATGCCGCTGATACTTGAATTAAGAATAATACCCCCATCACTGGAAACATGGATCCTGTTTACTACGGCGAATATATAGTGTATGCTCAAGGACTCACCGAATGAACCAAGCCAAAGTAGATAGGGGAACAGCATGATGGCCCAGATGGGAAACCTGCTGCTCGAAAAAATGACTTGACACCTCCATACCTAGTTGACAATATCAGATCTACAGAAAAATTGGTCGCTGTAGTACTCACAATCAAAGCATCGGCAAGCCAGGTCGTCATGATTGCGCAAACATTCCCCAACTCGTCGATCGGAATTGAGAACATGACTTCTTCGTACGTATTCGGACCGCCAGGAATATTGCGGTTGTCGACGAAGGCCAATTGTGTAAACTGAGCATTAGACGCGTAAAACAGAGTACTGAGAATAAAGACCACGGTAATGTAAAGCAAGAGGTATAGCCTTGTTCACTTGCTTTCCTGGCTGGATAGTTGATGCTGCCGCAAGAGAAGGTAAAAACACATCACAAAGAGGGTGAATTCGATCCCATAGGCAACTGCTGCAAGGAGAGCGCCTTGAAGCCACGCTTTCTCTGCAAACAGCACATCAGCGGGTTCTTGTGGAGAAAATTCTCCCATCCTGAAGGTTGAATAGTGAGGCGATCAAAATGAAGTGCGGTATGCCTTGGCTTATTATACTGCTACTCACCTACAGCATGTGTTGGGTTATAGGGAGGGGGGGTGGGTACAAGAATACAGTATATTTTATCGCACAGAAGGTGATAACCTGACTCCACTTTCACAACCATATTGTGGGCCGCACCGCATTCATCCGGGCGCTCGTCGGGTGAGCCAGCTCAAGCGCGTTATTTATAGTATCACCGTTGCATAAAAATACTTCGCCTTTCGGTGTTCGAGGATTTACTAAATGGTATTATCGCCCTGAGCTCCCTGGTGAACATTGGGCGCTAGATCGGATTTGTCGCAATTGCATATTGCATACATTCGTATCATGATACGTGAACATATTTTTACTGTTCTTATGTCCAAATAGAGAAGTTTGAGCTCACATGCCCGTTTCCAGCAGCTCCAATTTGATGATGAAAAGTTACTCCCGTCTTGCTCGCGATCATCAAGTTATGGGCAGATCTGAAGCTACCGATCGGTACCCAAAAAACCCCAGCGCCTTGTCTGGCCACAATCCTTCACAGAATGTTCTATCAAGACATATGCGACTCGAAGTTTGTAAAGATCAATTCGGAGATTAGCACAGCGAAGTCATTGTAGTTGATAATAGAACCCGAAATTCCATTGTTTAAGTTGATCTCAACCAGGTCTCCGCTTTTTTGGCTGTTCCAAGCTACGCTCTCGTCAGGGGCCTCAAGAGTCTATTTGACTATGCTTTACTCCATTGTCATCATCACCTTTCTCATTCAAATTTGCGTTTCAAATGCCTCGCATAGCAGCACTATTATATTCCGACGCAAGGAATCCGTCAGTGATCCTCAGAACTGGGTGAAGATCGGCAAGCCCCCAGCGAACCAAACAATATCTCTACGCATATCACTCCCACAGCCTGGTTTCTCGACCCTCGAACGCCATATATCCGAAGTAAGCGATCCGACTCATCTGCGGTACGGCATGTATCTCTCCAAAGAGGACGTCGAAAGTATCGTATCCCCGCCTCTTGACAGTGTCAATGCCGTCAACCTCTGGCTCGGTGATAACGGCATCAAGGAGCGTGATTGCCACCGCTCTCCGGCTGGGGACTGGGTCAAAATAACAATTCCAGTTGCACAGGCTGAACGGCTTCTTAATACGGTATGTGCTAATTGTTTTGACACCCGAACTTCACCGTAGTACTCATCTTGTATCTCTGCAGACATACTACATCTGGAAACATACAGTCGACGGTGATGTGCTTGTCAGAACATTGGAATATAGTCTCCCGCCTACCGTTTATAGCCACGTCACCCACATTCAGCCCACCATGATGTTCGCTCGATTACGCTGTCAGGCGCTGACTTTGTTTTGAGTGAAGTCTTATTTAATTCGCTCATTATTGTAATGCAAAACAGACAATATATTTGCATCAGCTAGTC
>MU155340.1:0-59661 GCA_015484465.1 Pholiota conissans
CACAGGTTTCCATACCTGTGCGGGTTTTGTCGAAGGACATGATGGGTACGGGTACGGGTCGAGCATGTCGGACCCTCGCCGAACGCGAACACGTAGGCGGGGGTTTGCGGGTATGCTCCCACTACAAATCTCGCGTCTCCACGACATAGAACAACACAAGTGTACTGTTTTGTGTCCGTATAGACGGTATTTTGGGGGACGCACGTGTGTCCTCGTTGTTACCGTCATCGAACGTTGCCATCGTCCGCACGTCGGGTCATTCGTGTCCGCGCTATTCGCGGTCTCCCACCCATGCTGGCCGCACTCGCTGGCCGAGCGTCCGTCCCTGTGGCACCATCGCAGACACGAAGACGTGACAGTCTGTGTGGGCACAGCATCGCTGTTCGCGCAAGAATCGCGGAGGCGAGGCGGGTGCTAGAGCGGCGCATGTCGAGGTTGGTGGGCACAGCGCTCAACGTGCAGCATTGTCAATTTGGCGACACTTCGCTCTTTACAGGGTGGCGGAGATCGCAGCACAAAGGGCTAGGCGTGACGTGGAAGCGTACACAGTATGTGCCACGCACCTGCATGGGCCGAAGGGGGTGGTGGTGTAATCGCAGCAGGGAGGAGGTAGAGGCCATCAGCGCGTGGGGTCGCTGGAAGAATCGGAGGGATATGAGCAGGGAGTACGGAGCGGCGGACGCAGAGGGGCGTACCTGGTGGGTCTCCCGCTCCCGGGTCTCCCCTTCTTTCCTACAGCCTGTCATCCATCTTCGTAGCGCGTGAGCGAGCCCACATCCCTGTCGAGAAGGGAGGGACAGAGAAGAATATGGTACTTGGAGCAAATGCACCGTGTATAAGAGACGAAGACTCGGCGTGCGCACGGATGCACAGGTCACCTTCGTCGTCGCATGTGGGTAGCTAGCAAGGCGCGATGAACTGAAGTGAAGGAGAGAAAAGATTTGGCTTGTCATCTCGGACCTGGGCGAACAGGAAGTTCCCACGCTCGAACGTGCGAACGCATCCGAAGATTTCGAACCTCGCGCTGTTTCCTCTCATCCTCCTCGTAAGTACGTCCTGTGGTTCATATTCACTACCTCAGTCTATGCTCCTTCCTCCGGCGAGCAGAGCGTTTCTTCTTGCGCGACTGATACTGTCCTTCAGCTTCAGTTCTCTTCGATAGTGCGTCCACAGCCTGGACGGTACGCAGAACGATCACGAATGTCTCTTTCTCGCAGTCTCCACTGTCCTGCTTCTACATGGTCATAGCCTCCCTATCGTATTCCTCTTCTCTACTTAGGTCCTTTCTCACGAATAACAAAGAAGTCATAAGCACTTTCTATTCTTTCTTTTCAATACGACTTTCTTGCCCGCAGTTCTCGTAATTCAACATTACCGGCTACGCGATTCACGGCTAATCTTGTTGTTGCATAGGTGCTATCCGGCCTCTTGCTTCATCTCGCTGGACCATCCACCTGAAATACACGTTCCACGGGCGCGACTTCAGCATAAAATTAGCCACAACAAACGCAGCTGACATCAAGTGATCTCTCGTTATCCTCCATCGACATCAAGTCTCCTGCCTCGTTGAAATCTCGATCTCTCGACGCAGGAATAGACTCTGATACCACATGTACGTGCGTCAGCTTCTTATTCCTATCCCTCCTTGGGGTATTGACCACACTTAACTGTACAGACGACTATCGATGAAGATTCCGCTGTCCGACTATGAGGCCAGGAATTCACATACGGAGAGGGCCGTTGTAAGATTCATTTGTATCTCCCAAGGTTAGCCTGGTATCTTATAGTCAGCTGAAATTGACCCATCAACTTTCTAGAGCACCCCTTCCGTGGAACCAGAAGACGAAGACGAAGACGCATATCTTTCGGTGTCATTTTGCGGACCGGAGTTCAGGGATAGAACTTGAAGGGCTGATACGTACTGTTCGGTATGTTGATCATTCATACCTATATACTTTTCCAGATATCTTTCTTTCTCTCTTTTTTCGACACAGCACACGCTGTTCTCACTCATCCTGGAATAGTGTTTCCCTGCCACCAAACATCGGACTTCGATATATTAAATCTCATTTCGCTCATCTCTTTGCCCGGAGCCTCAATTCAACGTCAAACTTGAGCACCTTTCGGTCCATGCATGGTCGACGTCGGTAATGTTCGCTTCCTTTTTCCCTTTTTTCATACCAGGCGCATATCATGTCAACAGCTCTGCGCGTTTCGTCCTTGTTAATTTCTAATCCACATCATTCGTACGAACGTCAACCACCGATCTCGAATTAACTGACATTTTTTTCAGAACCTTTCGGTGACACTATCAGGAAACTACTTAGTGCTTATATATTATGTTTGATACAGATTCGGACTAGGATTAATCAGCTATACCAATCCCGTCCGCCTGCTTCGATCCTCTTAACTGTTCTCATTCTTGCCTGAGGTTTTACTCGACTCATTAGCCTATGTGGATACTCTCGTTATCTCTCTGCTTTAACATCTTTAAACTGGTCCCGACGAATTCAAGCAATCACACGGCTACTTTCTGGACGCTATTTTTTTTTCGACCTCTCCGCCGCTCTTTTCCTGTTCTCTTTTCCTGTTTACTGAGAGTGATAGCTTCTTTACATAAGTAACTGCATTCAGCATGATTCGACTTTCGCAGTGGTGTTGCTCTGCGAAGAGTATCAGATGTGCGGGGTACAGATGAAGGAGGTGGACGAAGAGATGGATGCAATTTTGCACACTGCGACCATGCTTGGCGTGAGGCGGTGTCCACGAGGCTTTCATATTTTTAGCACAACGGTTCGAACCTTGCGTTCACGTTCGAACTTCGAAGGCTATGCAATTCGCAAGTGCTCATTGCTTCTATCTACGGATACTTGTACAGTACGTGAGATGGATTAACGATGGGAGCTATAAAGCTTTTATTGTTTTTGTACTTTGCAGCATAGTGATAAACGTTGTATTCGCGCGAAGTCCGCGGCGTCCATTTTAAACAGTTGCCCAGATACATTATCATCTAGATCAATGAGTTTACCCAAAAGCAAGAATGGTAGACTACTTGGTTATAGTTAGCGAGATGATGATGTAGATAGCAGATTTGAACACACCCATTCCACTCCTGAACTGCGAGCATACGGTACCTGACCAAAGTTGTAATTTAATCTCTTAGTTCCTACGATTGAGCTCTTCTCAGAACATAAGCATATATCTTGTTTGGAAGGGCCTGAGCAGATGTCTGAAATTCTTTGAGCATCAAGAGAGGCAAAGATTTGACATGCCTTATTCTTTGTTTTGCCATTGTTAACTTTTGGAACCACCCAGCATTGCTTGATGAATTTCTAATGGTACTTCTGTGAGCACAGCAGCATATTTTCAGGAGTATAATGGGAACCAGGTACTCTTTTGTGGATGCAACTATATGTGGTGAAGATTGCCGCATAGTGCCGACTATAATATGGGCTCGGCACTTCCAGCTGTGGAATATGCAGTGGCAAACAACTTTGTTTGGGTATGCGTGACAGATATTATAACAATTAATAACTTTCGGGGAGATTATATGATTCAATATACCACCCAAGCCATAGTTCCCAGTGGACATGGAGTTCAATAGTGCTAATCATGAGTGACAGAGTCAAATTGGATGGCACTGAGATCAGGTAGTCCCACCCAAGGGCTTGGCTTGCAGTTACTATACATACATATATACTCATGTGTACATACATATAGGACACGAGGGTTCAAGGTATACTGTTATAAATATGAAGTGTAAAGATAGACTGAACACTTTGTTCATTCTTCGAGAACTGAGTTTGATAGTGATGCATGACAAATAAGTGTTCCAAGAACATTTAGAGTTGTGGCGAGACAAGTTAGGATGAAAGTGTAGATTGACTCAGTCTAAGCTAAACAAGAACTAGCTAAAGAAACAGAGATGAAAAACACCCTATAAATATAGTATGGGGGTTGGTAAGGATCAAACTGTCCATGTGCATCTCCAGAGTCTCCTCTCAGGGTCCTCACTGTCTGTCGTGGTTCTTCCTGTAGTGTGCACCTGTGCTCTTGTGTGGTGTATGCATAAACTGTGCTGACTCCTCCAAGACTCCTCTTGTGTCTGGCATTGTCTTCCTGTTCAATAATTGGAACAGCAGTGGGCAAGTAGAAAAAATTGTGGCATCCATGCACCGAGAACAATTTTCACGCACTCTGCACACACATACTTATGTATTATTTGTCCTATAAACTGCTGGAACTGCAATTATTCATAGATTTGCAAACATAAATTGCTCAACTGCCTAATGGAATGATACTAATTCCAACCCATTCTCTTTCCCCAGAGTTTTTTTCCCTCTTTACTAAATATAAAAATATTTGAATGCATAATTCTTTGCTCCAACCTGATAAACTCACCTGAGATCCAAAGATGGTTGCCATGCAAGCTCTGGGCAAAGCTTACATATCTGGGCACAAAGGTCTGGAGAGTCCCTTACCTCATCTTTGATATTATTATCATAGACAAGCCAGAATTTGGCATATCCCTCAGCAAACATATTCAAGACATGTTGATATGCTTGGCCTTGGTCACCAAAATTCTAATGAATGTATTAGTATAGAAATATGAATAAGAAATAAGAGTTAATATACCAGATTGTTTAATGATCGCAAAATCCAGATACAATTACGAGCATTTTTTCTGTTCTGATCAGTTTTTATGCAGTGGAATCTGGAGTTGAAGTGCATGACTGCACTTTGCAGCTGGTCAGATGCTTTGGCCTTTGGAAGAAGCATTCTGATTGCATCCAATCTCCAGAATTCTTGCTGTGCTACATTATACCAATTGTAGTTAGGCAAGAGTGGATCTGGGAGTGGCCTTTCCAGAAATATACACAGTAGTTTGGTGCAGTATTGATTGAGGTCAAGGAAGTATTGCTGAGAGCGGAGAGGGTCTTGGAGAAAATCAGGGAGGGAGGCATGGAGGAATTGGATATAAAGCTTATTATCATGATTAGGCTTGAATTGAAGAACTGGCAGCAAGTCTATCAATAAAACTTCAAGGTTTCCAGATTCTAGCAGAAACATGCTTTCAAGATTTTTCACCAAAGAAAATGATGTGAGAAGATAAAATGCAAGAATATCCAATACTTTGTCAAGATGTTTGACTTGGGAGAAAATATATTGATACAGTGCATCAAGATGAGCAAATGGATGTTCGGAGGAAGAATCTCGCAAGCGAAGGTCATGGATGATCTTGAGTTGATTCACTGGGTTGGCACGATCAGATGATACAAAATTCATCACAACAGTTGCAAAGATAAACTGTCCAGATGACTTGTCCACAATCTCGCTCACAAGCGACATTGATGGCCAGTCAGGGGGGAAATGGCATCGGAATGGATGCATTCTTTTGATGGATTCAAACTTATCATTTAAAAAGTGTCGGATATCCTCGGATGCTTCGCTATCATCAAGTGGAATAATTTTGAGTGTATGGGAGACTGCTAGAGCATCGAATGCGAATTGGATTTGTGCCTCTCGTCGACTAGCCACAAGGAATAAAATTTTGGTATTCTTTTGGCTTGAAATCTGACCGAGGACATTGACTAGGTTTGCCTGATGTGCACGATCGAGACATTCATCGAGACCATCTATAAATATGATGAGAGGGTGGTTGGAAGTGTTTGCGAGAGGGTGAAGGATCTGGATAATGAGCTCATGGAACTGAGATTCAAGGGCTTGGTTGAAGATGAGTGGATTACGGGAAATTGCAGAAAGGATATCATTTGATGCTTCTGGTATGACTTGCATAAGCTGATACGTGAGAGTCGCAACAAAGGGAGCCATGATATTCCGAGTTGGATCACCTCTAGAGAAGAAGAAACTTATAACGGCAAGATCACCTGGCATGGAGATGAGCAGCTCAGCAAGCGATTGCATGATTGCTGATTTTCCTGCACCTGCTGCCCCGTTGAGCCACAGGATTCAGGATTGGCGATTTTCGTCTAATTGCATCACCCAGTCATACATTTCCTGCAGAATAGCAACACAGGTGCTCGGGTGACACTTGGGTGGGTCAAAACGTTCTGCAGAATTATGAAATGCGGAGGGCGCGGTATGTTTTTGAAGGAGCTTGAACGCCTCGGCTGTGACGTGATATTTAAAAACTGTTTCAAGATACAGGGTGGATACTACGCACGTCGGCCATCATACTGATTCATATGCATATTGTTGATAACATTGTCTGCTTGCGTGAAATTTCCACCGAATATTGCAAGGTTGCTTCCAAACATGGGACATGGCATGCTCGTGTTGTACGGAGGAGGCTGTTTCATCCTGCGAATGAGCGATTGCACCACTGAATTGAAAGCAATTGACTATATGTACATTATACGAGGTCGATGATCCCATTCCGTTCGCGCTATCTTGCCCACGCTGAATGCGCGACGGGGGACCTGCAGCGAAACGATCCTCTTCTCTTGCCCATATGCTTGACATTGCGTTCAATTTGTATATCGTGGACTAGATTGGAGTGCGTAGAGAGTAACGAGAGGGAAGTCTTTGGTTAAGAATGTTATGCTGTGCGCCTTGAGCTCGATGCCTATGGCCACGCTCCCAGCACGTTTACATGGTTGGGGCTGTACTCGCCTAATGCCGAGCGTCTAAAATAAAATCTTTAATCGAATTTTCGACTAACACGGTACCTTGACAGAATTTGCGGTGCAAGTCAGTGAAAGGCGGTGCGCGTAGATGAGTGGAGCCGTCGTTCCATGGATCACATACAGGACATAGATAGGTGTGTATGTACGCATAAAATATGCCCCCATGGCAGTGCAAATGAAATCTGGATAGACATATAACATATAAATCACTTTCGTGTGTTCGAACTGGATGGACGCAAGTCTATGGAAACATGTACAATGTACGGCAGTCCAAGGAGAGATATTGCGCAGGCAATAATAGTATAGGAAACTTGAGGCAAGAGTTCTAGTACGGTGGACGGTGAACACAATGCATTTCTGTTGCGCTATAGGCGCTCCATGTATGAGTACAATGCATAGGTATCCATGCACTACGGATATCATACTCGTATCTACGCATACAGAATGGCCCAGGGCAGTGCGAATAATATGTATGAATACATGTATGTATCAATCTCGTTCATATGCGGTCAACTTGTCTAATGGCAGGGCACAGATGTTCAACAGTTCACCGGAACACTGTTCTAAATTACACTTGTGACGTTTTGCTTTTCGTGGACATTATTGTGTTGAGAGGAATCTACAGAGCGCTATGATAAGGATGGATTAAAATCTAAAGTCAATATGAAGTTTTAGAAATACAGCACTTACAGAAAGCGACGTGGTTTATCTGTGGTTGCTTTAGACTCACGATCGGTAGCGTAGAAGTGATATATCTTGAGCATGTAATTATCAGAGCGACTGGGTATGTCTATCCATGGTTCGTACAAGAATATCAAAGAAACGCACGGTAGGAGATGCGTTTGGAGGCAGATTCGATGACGGGGACCAAATACGTACAATTGTATTGAGCTATGAACTGTTGACGGTAGCCAAAGGATAGTGATATGCATGAGCAACCCAATGCCAGTCAATATCGAAAGAGGCGAGGTCAATTACAATGACGGCCTGGTAGAAAAGATAGCTACCATAAAAAGGACACGGAAACAAGCCACCATTTGTTATGAGAAATGTAGATGACATATTTGTCGGTTGGGCGCACAGGTTCATGTATTGTCTACATTGAGCAGCATCTCGGCGTTGTAAAAAGTTTTCGATCTCAATGGTGAAGGGTGGAGAACATGCAGTGCGGAGCTATAGTCTGTGTTGCACGATGTCGATAAGAGAAATAAGAGCGAGGACAGACAGCCAGGACAGACAGCAAGATTCAAATACCTCGATTGTCCCCTTCAAAAAAGAATGATAATGAGGAAGGGAAGCAGGACTGGGAGAAATATGTCCTTGCGCGCAGATTACAAGGTCAAAAGAGCGGGTTCAATAATTCTTATTGATAGAGCCAAGAATATCGAGCTGCGACGATGATGAAATAGACGCGTTTCCGAGAAGTATGACAGAGTTTCCAGAGGCTGGAAGTTGAATTCGAGGCGCGACGGACACGCTGGACGTAGGACTGCATATTGGGAAGGAAGTCGCATCGTGCGTACGGATGGTCCGGTTCGAATTGAGGAAAAATGCTAGGTGGAAGAAAGCAACTAAAGAAACAGGACCAAGGAGGTATACGTCGTGGATGCATATGAACCGGACCGTGTTCTGCACTGCTACTCGGTACGCACGATGTATCGAAGGGATTAAAAGAACATAAGCGTTGGAGGTGCGTTGCTTCCTCATGCGAAAAACGAAGGCGTGTAGTACAATTATAGATCCGTTGGCCGATGACCAGGCATCTGAAAGCGAGGTGCGCTGGTGTCAAAGGGGCAGTACACTGGTATCGGTGGCTATAGCCTCGGACAGGGATGCGGAAGCGTTCCACAGAGGTGCAATGAAAGTAAGAACAGGTTTGACATGGAAGCGTTGACATTGAGAGACCATCGAGGAGCACGACGCACGCCCACAGACGCGGGACGAAAATATGGCGTGTGTACGGAGGCGCGCGTACAACACAAATGGAGGGAAAGTTCTTGATTGAAGTCGAGGATGGTTAGCTGTGCGCACAGGCCAAGAACAGGGAATGACACGCACTGCAAATATGTTGTCAAGTAGCCCTAACACAATTCAGTCAATGGCGAGATGGCGCACATAGAGTAGGCGCCACGGGAGCATGGCTTCCTTCCATGAGAACCAAGAAGCATCATGTACATGGACGTCCGATGTATAAGGACACGAGCGAGGATAAGGTGGCGACGGACGGAAAGCAAAGATCGTGGGTGGGCGTTCGGATTTATTGTTCCCACGCTGTCACGAACATCCGAACTCATCCGAACCGTCCGTGCTCGTCTTCATCATCGCCTTGTCGTTCACATTCGTTCCCATCCACGCTCTCTGACGCAGAGCGGTAACTGGAACGACTACGCACGTCTTCTTTCTTCCTCAGTCTATCTTCGTTGATATTTTCGTATTGTTCTATCTTCTCTATGCCGTGTATAACCTTCACTTTGTTGAACAGTCGTTCACCTATAAGACATTCCCCTCCCGCTGTTTTCTACATTGTCCGAGGAGAGCTTTTTTTCCTCCACTATAGTCATCGGATCCGCATACGCTCGACGTCGTAGCACCTGTCGCCTCTGGACCAGCGCCTGCTAACAAATAGTCGCCACCGTCGCGTCCCCTTCTCCGCATCTCAAGCCAATGCTCACGCTCGCTGCTGATGCCCTTCTTGCGCGAGATGCTTGCACTGCCTGGGCTTAAGCTTAAATACTCTTGACTGCACTCAGGTTTCTGCGTCAATCTATGCTCGATTGTTGGCCGTGCCCGTTGTACTTGATCCTGCGCGAAATATCACTTTGGATCATATGTGTTGCTCTCGTTGTTTCCTGTGTCTATTATAACTCACCCATTGCATCGCCTCATAGATGATGATGCAAATCCTCCCAGCCATCCGATTCACTTTCGCACGCGCAGGGCGAGATTCAAAAGTAGTTTCATTCTCATAAGTTTGAATATCAAAATGTTCGGGACAGGTTCTTATGGTGCGTCTCGTCCATTGTCAGGGACAATCTCTGCTCATGTTGATACCTCTCCATATCCCTTCTATCGATATAGTACGAACGCTATGCGCCCAGTTCTTTCCGTCACCCGGATCTCACATCTGACGTCAAGTCGCTTTATACTATGTGACTCGGTCCTCTGGCCACGTATGATCGCGCAGTCGCTTATTCCACCATGATATGATGCATTCAACTTCCTTGATTACGGTGGGACTACTCGATATCTTCCACGGCAGGCGCGTGCTAACCCTCTCAAAGGGAACTAGATCGACATATATACGGTGTTTTCTGCGTGCTACATCCCGAGGGAAGGTGATGGTCGTTGAAAGGACAGATTGAGTGTTCTTTTTTTTTAATCGCTCGTGTCATCTATTCATTACGCTAAGCTGGGTTGCTCGAACACTTTTGTTCATCTTTCGACCTAAATTTCGCTCCCTCGGGGATGATATTAACAACTCTAGCCTCTTTTTGTTCGATTATCGGAGTAATCGCCTCGAGTACATTCACTTCCCGTCCAAGATGCCGCGTAGAATTGTTTTGTGGACGCAGAAGCGCTCAGACTGCGGACGCCATTGTCTCGGCCATTTCCTGCAACTGTTTACTCTCTTCGCTTCATGGACAGCTGTGGTACTCCATGTAATAACGTTTTCGGTCTTCTATGTTGTCCTACTGGTACGTTGCATAAGTAACAAGCCTTTACAGTCTTTGAAGTCGAGTCATACCTGCGGGTGTTCACATGCATCTCGATTTTGGTATTGGCATTCTCAGCTATTACAGAACACATTTGAACTCGGGTAGCCATTATGCTCACTTGATCAAGTGAAAAATATAATTTCTACATCGTTTCGCCTGTTCAGGACGCATTCATTATCTCGGTCTTCTCACTTTAACACCATATATATAGTACATAGATGTCGATGCACGAGTAGTACTGCACCGATATCATATTCATGCATACATAAAGAATGCCACCCACGGCGATACTACCTTTATCTAGAATACGTACACATATCACACGTGTACGAACCAACAGACGCGACCTTAGAAAGCCTCTAAACAATTTACTGTAGCCGAACGAGAGGCGTGGAGCAGATGCACGTTATGGGTATGAGTAACCCGACACCGCTCTATATTGGAAGAGGCGAAAGAACAGCCAGGGAGTGATGGCTTTACATGAAGGATACAGATATGGGTGATGGGCACGTTGTGGGCACTTGAATCGAGGGCTAGACACGCAGGCTGCTGAAAGTATTCATCACTGATCAAAATTGAGCGATGTGTCATCGTTGTAAAAGTTAATCGACCTCAATGTTCATGGGCAGAGAACATGCGATGCAGTGCTATACTCTGCATCGCACAGCATTGATAAGGAGAGCTAGAAGCGGGAACAAACGTGCGCAATATAAATAGCTTGATCGATCCCATCGAATACGAATAATAAGTGTAAATGACAAGGCAGAGAAGCGGGGGAAGGAGAACCACCTCATGGCGTGCTGAATGCGAGGTCAAAAGAGCGAGTTCAGTGATTATTATTGATAGAGAGAAGCATAGCGAACTGCGAAGATGATGAGATAGATGCGCATCCGAGCAGTACGACAGAGGTTACAGAAGCCAGAAAAAATGATGAATGCTGTGATGTAGAAGGCTAGGACACAAGACGAGCACGCCTAATGTAGGTCTACATATTCGGACGAGATCGTGTCATTCGTACGGACGCACAGCTTGAAGTACAGTCCGAATTGAGGGAAAGCGCTAGATGGAAGGACCGAATTAAGGCGACGGGACTGAGGACGGGTGTGTTGGGGTATATGAACGGGCCTATAGGAAGTGTTAGTGGGTGTACATGGTCTATTGACTAGCGAAGAAGGGATTCGAAGAACTTAGGCGTTGAAGGTGTGTTGCTTCCTCATGAAGAAAATACATGATAGTGTGATATTCGGCCACAAGCACAACTGGAGTAGCAAAATTTGAGACCACATCATTGCTCATCACAATTGCGAAAATCACCCACCTGATCCCTGAGACTGGAAATAGAAAGGATAATCTAAGCAGGAACATCGAGTTCCACACCCCATTTCCTCTCTTTCAGAGCGACACAATTTGCTGATGAAACAACGGTATTATGGTTCCGGACAAGAAAAGGTGGAGATTCTATGATATTGAATGCGTTGAATGTATTGAAACGCTCGCGAGTTCGCCTAAGAAGATGATGAACAGAGACGTTACGAGCTCACAAGCGATCGAGACTACTTGTTTCTCGCCTCCATAGATTGAACGATATCCTTCAAAAATAATATATGTCAACCCAGACTATTCTTCCAACCCAGAAAAATGTACATACCACTATCCGCGCATCCTTGATAACCATAAAACCCCAACTCTGCCAACATCTCCAGCATCCTAAACTTCCTCGCTTCATCGTCTATCCCCGAGACAGGCGTAAAAGTGCGTTGTACAGCACCGTCTCATACACCGTCAGCGTGCTTACTAGAGTATCCTCCCATTCCACATATCCAACGACCTTCTTGAAAATTTCATCGTCCTCCTCTCGGCCATTCACTTGCACTGTTCCGCTTACTTCCCTACTTTTGCGCGTCCACCGGAGGATGTCCATGAGTATCGATTTTCCGGTGGTCGACGCGCTCAACGCGCCCACGATGGCCATGGTTTGGCCTGGCTTGATGCTTCTGGAGACGTTGGAAAGGATAGATGTGGAGGTTGAGCTGAGCGAGTAGGCGATCTCAGAGAAATAGGGAGATATGGGGGACGTGGTCTGCCATGAGCTTCGTTTCTTGGTTCTCGGAGAGTAGCCGGCCTCGCCTTCCTTGCGTGTGCAGCTGATGTACCGTAGAACTAGAAGTTAGTCGAGTTGCATAAGAATGACGGAAATAATGCAACATACAAAGAAATACTAAAAGGAATGAAAAATGCGCCTCCAGCGCTTGAAGCAATTTGAATACCAGGTCTAGGTAGGGCCTACTAATATGTTAGCGAGAGTACGTGTAAAGGAACCATGAGGTTCTTCGCACCACATATCATAGCGCTTGCGAGTAATGCAGACACTCGCCGCCTTGACACCGCAAGGTGATGAATATGTCGCCGAAAATCTCTTCATACCCACCGGACTGAACATCTGAATGGTTCTGAGAGAATGTGTCCATGATCCGCACAGGTATGGAAACCTGTACGGGTTTGGTCGAAGGAGATGGCGGGTATGGGTACGGTCGAGCATGTCAGACCCTCGCCGAACCCGTACCTGTAGGCGGGTATGTCGTCACCCTAAACCTCGCGTCTCCACGATATAAAACAATACAAATGTACTGTTTTGTGTCCGTGTAGACGGTATTTTGGGGGGCGACATGTGTCCCCATCGTTGCCTTCGTTGAACGTCGTCGTCCGCACGGCGGGTCGTTCGTGTCCGCGCCATTGGCGGTCCCTTCCCATGCTGGTCGTACTCGCTGGCGGAGCGCTCGTCCCTGTGACACCATCGCAGACACGAAGACGTGGCAGTCTGCGTGGGTGAAGGTATTTCTACAACAAGGGAAATCTCATCCTCACAATTTCTGTTCAAGTAAAAACGGCTAACAACTGCAACTGGGTTCTGTCGATATATAGAGCTTTACGTATCGGGCGTAAATTTCCACGCCTTTTGCTTAATCACTGCATGAAATACCTGCCCATGCCTCATGACCACAACCTGTGCTATTTCTAGCTTGGCGCACTGCGATCATGAGGTATATCATTATCTCCCCAGTGGATATAAAGAGGCTACCTTGATCCAATGATAACCACTCCACTAACCACCATCAACGCGATACGATGGGCATCGACACGGGGTTCGATTTCTACCCACCACTGACTAACTCCCAAGAAGATCAGGTCAGTATTTGGGAATAATCAGTCATATTGTCGGAGAGCATTGATTACTTTCAATAAGGTTGCCTGGGAGAGATTCTTTAACGATGTCAAGAGAGCATTCCAGGACGACGATACCATGATAATTAACCGGAAGGGTTCCATCGAATTTACAGTTGGAGAGCATCCTTCTCTTCCAAAGGATGGGTATCGTTTTCGCCGCTTCAGCTCGAAAATCACTGGAAGCCATGCCGGAAACGTAACGCATTACCTGAGAAAAGTAGAGAATATTGCCAAAAAGCACTTCGAGGTGCATATCCATCCTTGGAATGAAGCTACAGAGGGGGGATTTGACAGTATGGTTTACGACTGGGAGGAGGTGTATGAAATCCAGTTCATGATTCCCTAGAAACATTTCGATACAACGTTGTATGTAAATTACTTGTGCTACTCGCTCTGAATCACCGATGGGTTGATTTTGGAATTGATAAGAGATTATATGCGCTGCTCTTTCGCTCAGACCTGTCAGGACATTCGAAACAGCGGGACAGTCAAATTCAAATATGGAATATACGTGAAGGTTATAAAAAAAACTTGCAACTCTCATTAAAAAGCAAGTCGAAATCGAATGATGTAGCTCAGTACAACGGCCTTATTGACACATAATGCCAACCTCGAGGCAGAAATAAGCGCCTGTGTGCCGTTGTGCCGAAGCTGAGCAATCGGAGATAGAATCAATTCTGTGTTACCGACGTACCGTTATTTGGCTGCTCTTGATATGCTCCGTTTCTTCGTTCCATCTTAAGATCAGTGCTAACGCAGACTACCCTCAATTTGCAGGGCTCTGTACATTGCTACTCTTCCAATATCAATCTTTCAACGAAGAAATTACGTGCAAGATGCTGCTTCAAATGCCACATCATCAATCCTGGGTCGTGGCGATGTTCCATCCGCAACCCGGTTGAACTGGTTGGTTTCGCTCCATCTTCATTCTAAGCTTGAACTAGCTAAAGTGCTCTTAACATCTAATAATCGTATTATAGCTCTGCAATCGATATGGAATGCATGAACGCACCGAGACTCTACAATCCTGACCGACGTCCTCAGAGATCTGTGACACGCCTTCCATCCAATTACATCACATCTGGCTCATCTTCGCTATCCCATCCCAATGGAAGCATTTTGGCGAACTCTTTACTCTTTTTGGAAGAGCTTGCAAAGGCCTCGGTATATACGGCTGCCGGGGAGAGGACGACATGCACCACTGCAAGAAAACCAAGAACGGAACATTGCACGACTCTACTGAGCCCCGACCATATCGATCGAGAAAGCGCTCTTGGCCGACGAAATCTGGTGGTTGATGTGTGAGACTCGGAGGAACGAAGGAAAAAGAAAGTTGCATGTCGACGTGGCGTAGGTCATTGCATCCATGGTGAGTTTATTCGTCTGTTGTCAAAAAATTTGCAATTATTATCCCCGTTACTTCAGTTCCAGCAGCAGACAGCCATCTCACGCATGTTTTTGAGGTGCCTTCAACGATTTTTGCTCACACATTACAGTCCGCTTTCTCCCCCGTTTCATAAACGTCATCAAAGAAATGTGTCTAGGACACCCAACCGCTTTTGGTTCCATAGCATTAACTCGATATGCAGCGCATTTTCGTTTGTTTCGGCATATCATCGGTGTATCCTCCATAATACCACTTTGTGATCTCGCTGGTGGGGACGAGAGTCTCGTATCACGGCCGGGTTTCATTCTGGGCGTGCGGGCCGCCTGTTGTCAATGGTGAGCAGAGTAAATGAAATATCAGCGAATTCGGTCTCATCTCTTCTCACAGCAGGTCTCGGAACGTTATGCCATCCTGCATCGCTGGTATCTTCGAAGAATGGTCGAATCGGAATGCATCACCGCTCCTGTATCGCTAGATTTCTTCTACATCGATCCTTGCAATAACTCATTGAATTTGAGTGATGACGCCTTTTCGCTGAACGAGCTTATGTTTGTCTTCGAAAGCCAACTTTTAATTCATTCTCTTTTCTGTATTCACAAGTTCTGGTCAAGTTGGGTGGATGGTAGACGTGCAAAGCGAACGACGTATGTGCTTTCCCGATTCATCCGGCTTTTTCATTGCGTTTTAGCTAGAGCAACGCCTATTCTGTTCGTTCCACTCCTGAGCCACTCATCGAACTACTGCATTGGGCGAATGAGTCAAACGCAGAGTAAGGTCCGAACAGATGCCTCTTTCATTGCACCACTATAACACTGCCATGGCAGTAGCGTCGAAGATGATTAGATGTTCGAAATGCGCGCACGGAGGGAGGAAGAGCATGAATAGATAGAAATCAGGATGACTGGTATGAGTAGAAAGGGATTCTAGGTCGCGGAGGCCAGTTGTCGTCGAGGTGGCGTCGCTTCACACAGTTGTGAGTTTCTTCGAGTCTCTTGGACGAGTATGCGATAATCTCAACGCGAAAAATCGTCTTTTTAGCACTTTCCACGGAGGATCACTCTCACCAGCTGCGTCGGAGACCGGGTTATGACGGGGCTTGATTTTATATTAGGTACGGGGCTTCGATTTGGTATTATCTGCTTCACTCATCATCTCTGCATAGCATGCTACTTCTTGACCATTATCAAATAGTCTTCTACCTGTTACCTGCATCTTCGACACACGGGGAAGAAGCGCGCCGTTTATTTGATTTTCAATATCAATGTCATAACAAGCACTTCTCGGGAAGCGGAACCATCTCTCCGAGGATATTTATTAAACGACTCAACCCGTGTGATAGGTAGATCTGGTCCAGGCATTAGGAAGGTGTGCCGGTGGGATAGACGTGGTATGTTATTGTCCAGCAACATGGTCATGTCATGCGTACACCGCAGTTAGCGCCGTCCACCCCTGTAGCCTTACAGAGATAGACTGTCCATCAACCTGCACTGGTGGTGCGAGACTATGCGAGGCCGCATTCTGCGGCGCTGGTATATGCAAACCCGCGAAATGCGTTGGCAGAGAGCAGCATGTCCCGAGCGTTATGGCGTTTTGACTTCACGTACATGATGATGATTGATATTTCCCCAGTGAGCTGGTGGAGGAGTGGCGGACAAAAATTACACGTTCACTTATCTATACATATGTATGTAGCCTTGTACTGTTGACTTCCCGACCCACGACCCATGTCCCCTTATCGTGCAGGCGTGGAAAATCCTAAGATGCTACACTATTTATGATGGAGTGACAAGTTGAAACACAAGCTCAGTTTCTTTGGGGTGGCTTTGGAACCATGTAGCTTTCTTGAGAAGAAGTTGGGGCTGTACATCGACAGGCCGACGTTCACATTCTTTTACAGCTTCACAATTCAGAGAAAATTCAAGCTGATAAGACACTCCGCTTGTGGACTTGTACTCAAATCACAGAGAGGTTGGAACATCGAAGGCGTGGCTCGGAAATGGGATATAAATTCGACGAGATACAGATACAGATACCTGTAGATAACGGTGATACAATGTACTTAGTTATACACAAATCTGCAATCCATACACCCCAGCATAAAAATGCTCGCGAGGTTGAAGTCTGGGATTATATGATTTATCCAGATAGAATCAAATCAGATGCTCGTCCAGGGCTTGTATCGTTCCTCTTTCATGCAAAAGGTGCAGGGTTATAAGGCTGACCGTGGCGAATGTCATGAAGAACATAGCTGACAATGTAATGTTCGGTCACCAGCATAACTGAAGTCGCGAAATTTGAGATTGCAATTGAGAAAATCACCCACCTGGTCACTAAGACTGAAAGTAGAAAGGAGAGTCGAAGCAGGAACATCAATTTTCATGGCGTATTTCCTCTCTTTCAGAGCGCCACGATATTGCTGCGCAGTCAACTGCTGATGAAACGACGGTATAATTATGGTTCCGGGCAAAAAAAGGTGGGGATTCTATGATATGTAATGTATTGAATGCATCGAAACGCTCGTAGGCTCGCCTAAGAAGATGATGGACAGAGACATGACAATCTTACAAGCGATTGAGACTCATCGTTTCTCGCCTGCAGAGATTGAACTTGGTCCCGCAAAGTTAATATACATCAACGTAGACTGTTCTTTCAATCCGAAAAACTGTACATACTACTATCAATAGTCCGCATATCCTTGATAACCCAAATCTCCAACTCCTATCCGACGTCTCTAGCGTCTCAGGTTTCTTCGTTTCTTCGTCTATCTCCCAAGGCAGGTGTAAAAGTGCGCTGTACAGCTCCATCCCATACACCGTCAGCATGCTCATCAGTGTCTGCTGATCCACTTATCCTATACCTTCCCTGAACCTTTCATCGTCCACCTCGCGTCTGTTCACCGTACATTCACTCGAAGATATCAAGGAGTGTCGATTTTCCGGCGCTTGACGCGCTCAATGTGCCCATGATGGCCATGATTTGGCGTAGCTCGGAAGTCGAGGTAAGAGAATAGGTGATCCAGGAGAAAAAGAGGGATGCGGGGAAGTGGTTTGCCACAAGCTTCGTGCCTTCGTTCTCGACGAGTTGGATGGAGTCGATCTTGTCGCATTTAGGTGTGCGGCTGATGTACCGTAGAACCAGAAGTTAGTCCAGCTGCATAAGAATGACGGAAATAAAGGGACATACGAAAAAAAAAATACTAAAAGGATTAAAAATGCGCCTCCAGCACTCAGAGCGATTTGAAAACCAGGTCTAGGTGGGGCCAACTAATATGTTAGCGAGAGTACGTGTAAAGCAACCATGAGGTTCTTCGCACCACAAATCCTGGCACTTGGGAGTAGTGCAGACACTCGCCGCCTTGACACTGCAAGGTGATGAATATGTCGACGAAAATCTCTTCATTTCCACTGGACTGAACATGTGAATGGTTCTGAGAGAACATATCCATGATCCGTGCAGGTATGGAAACCTGAGCGAGTTTTGTCCAAGGACATGGTCGCCGAAGCTGTACCTGTAGGCGGGTATGCCGCCACCCTAAACCTCGCGTCTCCACGACATAAAACAACACAAATGTACTGTTTTATGTCCGTATAGACGGTATTTCTTGGGGCGACATGTGTCCCGTCGTTATCGTCGTTGAACGTCGTCGTCCGGACGTCCGGTCATTCGTGTCCGCGCTATTCGCGGTCTCCTTCCCATGCTGGACGCACTCGCTGGCCGAGCGTCCGTCCCTGTGGCACCATCGCAGACACGAAGACGTGGTAGTCTGTGTGGGCACAGCACCGCTGTTCGCGCAAGAACCGCGGAGGCGAGGCAGGTGGTGGAGCGGCGCACGTCGAGGAGGGTGGGTACAACGCTCAACGTCCAATATTGTCAATTTGGCGACGCTTCGATCTGTACAGGGTGGTGGAGATGGCAGGTGTAAGGCGCCAGAGTGGCACTGGGACACCGTGCACCATACGTGCCACGCATGGACCGAAGGGGGTTGGGGGTGATGGTGTGATTAGCAGCAGAGAGCGCGTGGCGTCGCTGGAAGAATCATGGGACGTAAGCAGGGAGTGCGGGGCGGCGGGCGTAGTGGGGCGTACCTGGTGGGTCTCCCGCTCCTGGGTTTTCCCTTCTTTCCTACAGCCCGTCATCCATCTTCGTAGCGCAGCGACCCCACATCCATGTCGAGAAGGGAGGGACAGAGCACGGCGTCGTAGTTGGAGCGGGTGCGCCGTGTATGAGAGAGGACGACGCGTCGTGGGCACGGACGCACAGGTCACCTTCGTTGTCGCGTGCGGGTAGCTAGCGATGAGCTGGAGCGAAGGAGAAAAGAGTTTCGGTTCGTCGTCTCGGACCCGAGCGAACAGGACGTTCCCACGCTGTCCAAACGTCCGAACGCATCCGAAGATTTCGAACCATGCGCTGTCTCTTCTCATCCTCCTCGTAAGTACGTCCTGTGGTTCATATTCATTGCCTTAATCCATGCTCCTTCCTCTGGCGAGCAGAGTGTTTCTTCTTGGGCGACCGATACTGTCCTTCAGTTCCAGTCCTCTTCTGTGGTGCGTCAACGGCCTGGACGGTACGCAGAACGAACACGAATGTCTCTTTCTCGCTGTCTCCACTCTGTCCTGCTTCTACACGGTCATAGCCTCCCTATCTGACTCCTCTCAGGGTCCCTCAAACGGACAACAATGAAGTCGTGAGCACATCTTATTCTTTTTTAAATGCGACTTTCTTGCCTGCAGTTCTCAGAATTCAACATTACATATATACTACACGATTCACGCCTAATCCACCACTCTTGCTGTTACTTAGATGCTATCCTGGCCTCTTTCTTTGTCTCTCTGAGCCGTCCACCCGAAATACACGCTCCGAAGGGGCGACCTCAGTCTCAGATTAGTCGCAACGAACACGCCCGACATCCTCCATCGACATTAAGTATCCTGCCTCATTAAAATCCCGATCTTTCGACACTGGAATAGACTTTGATACCACATGTACGTGCGTCAGTTTCTCATTCCCGTCCCTCCTTGGGTTATTGACCGCATCCTTTATTGTACAGACACCTATCAATGAAGATTCCACTGTTCGACATTGAGGAGAGGAGGGCCGTTGAAGGGTTATATTTGTATCTCCAAAGGTTAGCCCCGAATTTTATAGTCAGCCAAAATCGACCCATCAACTCTAGAGCACTCCTTCCGTGGAACCAGAAGAGAAGACAAAGACGCATATATTTCGGTGTCATTTTGTGGGCCGAAGTTCAGGGATAGAATTTGAAGGGCTGATACGTACGGTATGGTACGTTGATTTTTTATACCTAAATACTTTTTCCTGATATCTCTCTTTCTCTCTCGTCTTTCGACTCAGCACTCTCCCTACTTATCCATCCTGGCGTGGTGTCTTTCTGCCACCGATTATCAGGCCCCGATATGTTAAATCTCTTTTCACTCATCTCTTTCCCTGGACCCTCAATCCGACATCAAACTTGAGCACCTTTCGGTCCATGCATGCTCGACATCGGTGACCTTCGCTTACTTTCTCCCTTTTTTCGTACCAGGCGCTTTTCGTATCAACAGCTCTGCGCGTTTCGTCCCTGATAGTTTCTAATCCACATCATTCGTACGAACGTCAACCACCGATGTCGAATGAACTCACGTTTTTTCAGAACCTTTCCTTAACATTATCAGGCGACTAGCGCGTAGATATTATGTTTGATCCCTGCAACATATTTTGACTAGGATTAAGTAGCTATACCAATCCCGTTCGCTTGCTTCGATCCTCTTAACTGTTCTCATTCTTTCCTGCAGTTTTACTCGACTCGATAGCCTATGGATACTCTCGTTATTCCCCATGCACTGGTCTCGACTAATATAAGCAATCACACAGCCTACTTTCTAGATGCTGTTCTTTTCTCTCGACCTCTCTGCTGCTCTTTTCCTGTTCTCCGAGGCTGATATATGTCAGTGATAGTTTTAAGTAACTGCATTCAGCATCGTAGTGGTGTTGCTCTGCGAAGAGTATCAGATGTGCGGGGTACATATGAAGGAGGTGGAAGAAGAAATGGATGCGACTCTGCACTGCGACCACGCTCGGCGTGAGGCGGTGTCCACGAGGCTTTCATATTTTTAGCACGCCGTTTCGAGCCTCACGTCACGTTCGAACTTCGAAGGCTATGCAATTCGCAAGTGCTCATTGCCTCCATCTACGGATACTTGTATAGTACATGCTTGATGTGCTTGAGATGAGTTACTTGTTCTTGTACTTCGCAGCACAATGATAAATGTTATATACACGTGAAGTCCACAGCATCCATTCTGGGCAGTTGCGACAATGCATTAACATCTAGATCGACCAGTTCACTGACAAGCAAGAAGGGTAGACTACTCAGCTATAGTTAGCGAGATGATGATGTGGATAGCAGATTTGGACATACCCTTTCCACTCCTGAACTGCGTGCATACAGTATCTACCATGTCCATTTTTGTGTAATGTTTACTATGATACTGACCAAAGTTGTAATTTACTCTGTTAGTTTCTATGATCAAACTCTTCTCAGAACATATGTGCATCTCTTATTTGGCGGGATCTGAGCAGATGTCTGAAATCCTGTAAATGTTGTGAGGCAAGGTTTTGACACACCTTTACATTCTTTCTGTATCATTAGTTCATTGCCACAGTTGTGACTAATATATGAAGGGCTCACTTTTGAACTATCTCTACTCATAATCAAGATTTTTACCAACAATAATACATATCAATTCACTATTGGTAGCAGATTATGTTCAACTTTCATACCCTTTGCAGGGCCGCGACAAGCGCAGCAGAGCCCACTACGACACTCTGCAACACGCACCACCACATTTGACACTTCTGCAACTGTACGATATAGTTCACAAATGTAGTAATTTTTAACACGTGTGGTTCTTGCGAACCGATTTCGCATCAGCAGAGAAGTTTGTGAAGACTGGAACTGACACATAAAACTGACTCATTGTCTAAAAAACCAGCTGAGCATATGCAGCTGCTCCGCTTGCGAAGAAAGACACCATACAAAAAACTCGCACCATCACACGGATTTCAGTCGCGACTACAACCTTCACGAGACACAGCAAGAACACGGAGCGTGTGGTGAACATTTTGCAGGGCACAGGAAAAATTATGCGAAATATCGCTGATATAATGATTTAAAATGATGTGATTATTGTGTATGTGGGATAAAAACAAACAAGTCGATTCGTCGAGAGGAGATGCTATGAACTATCAGTAAGAGATAATGATGACACACGCCACACTCACCACAGTTGATGCCCTTCAACATGTCATTAACCAACTCACGTCCACCAGCAAGTCTTCCACAACAGCGAAACAGATGTTTTCTGTCCGTGCACCACCAGTGATGGGATATATGATGGATCTCTGGACAGTGGCGGGGAAAGAAGGAGTGGCAAGTGGGTTTGCAGGGAGGGCGCAGACTCAAAGGCAGGGCTGCGTGAGACCGTTGATAGCAAGATAAGTAGCGTGTGCATTGCCAAGAATGAGAACCATGATGGTGATATGGGATGAGAAAAAGAAGAGAACAAGAGACAAGGATGGAGGAAGAATGTCAACCAATGCAAGTGAAACCCAGACAATAAAAGGGGAAATGAACGTCATGGTCTAAGTATGAAACAAAGTAGTCACATCACATTTTTGTGACCTTGGTGGCAATAGGATGACAGTTACCGCCAAACTTTATCACACTTGTACGATATGTAAACCCATACTCCATTCTGTTGTAGTGGGAATTATGTTCAACTTTGATACCCTCACTCTGTTTGTTAATGTTTCTGGTCCCTGTCTCAATTTTGCATTTGACATTGCAATGTTTGGATGGCTTTATACATTATTTTCCATCTCTTGTTTATTCCTCTGTTCCAAATACCTTTACAAGTGCATTTTTATGTTCAACCATTGCCATTTTCTATAATCACCTCTGTATTGCAAACCAGATTGCCATTTACTGTGGTGACACAATCCAGTTGGAAGGATTAATTCAAATATAGACTTAATATAGCATATTGCAATGATGTTCCTCTCATTCTCATTCTGCCTGACAATACTATATCCAGTGTCTGGTCTGATACACTACAAAAACTGTATTGGCACATAATATTGTGGAAATAATTTTTTCAGCTGCATTATTGAATAATACTATATTCAATCATATCTCTTTCTCCATAGTTCTCTCCCCTCTTCACTAAATATAAAATATGTAAACACATAATTCTTCACTCCAACCTGGTAAACTCACCTGAAATCCAAAGATGGTTGTCGTGCAAGCTCTGGGTGAAGCTGACAGATTCTGGCACAGAGGTCTGGAGAATTCCTCACATGGTTCTTGATATAATCACTGTGGGAGGGCCAGAATTTGGCATGCCCTTCAGCAAACACATTGAGGACATGTTGATATGCTTGGCCTTGATCACCAAAATCCTAATGAGAGTATTAGTACAGTAATATGAATATAAATTAAGATTTTCCATACCAGCTTTTTTAATAATCGTAAAATTTTAACACGATCAAGAGCATTCAAATGCTCTTGATCAATTTGTATGCAGTGGAATTTGGAGTTAAAGTGCATAATGGCACTTTGCAGCTGATCAAATGCCTTGGCCTTTTCAAGAAGCATTCTAATTCCAACCAATCTCCAGCCTTCTTGCTCTGCTATATTTTTCCAATTGTAGTTTGGCAAGAATGGGTCTGAGAGTTGCCTTTCAAAAAATGTGCACAGCAGTTTGGTGTGATATTTATTGAGGTCAAGAAAGTACTGCTGAGAGCGAGATTGGTCTTGGAGAAAATCAGGAAGGGAGGCATGGAGGAATTGGATTACAATATTACCATTCCTATCTGGAGTAAGACTTAGAACTGGTATTAAATCAGCCAATAGGTCTTCCAAAGTTGCAGAATCTGGTTCAACAGCATATACCATGCCAAAACCAATAATGAGTTGAAATGCAAGGATATCAAGAACTTTGTCCAGATTTTCTACACGAGAAAATATATGCTGATAGAGTTGATCCAGATGTTCAAATGGATTCAAAGATTGTGATCCTCGCAGATTGATGTCATGAATAATGTCAAGTTGACGAGCAGGATTGTAACGAGGCAGTGACACATAGTTGATCACAACAGAAGCATAAATAAACTGGCCAGATGATTTTGTGACAATTTCTTCAATCCTCGAGACTGGCGGCCAGTCGGGTGGAAGATGGTCTCGGCGTCGATGTCCAGTTCTGATTTCTGTGAATTTATCAGTCAGGAATTGTCGGATGTCATCTGATGTCTTTTCAATGTCTGATTTGTCAAGTGGAATAGTGCGAAGAATTTGGGAGACTGGATTTTGGATGAATGCTGCTTCAATTTGTGGTTCACGGCGACTGCTGAGAAGGAATATGATGGGGAAATTAACATTGCTCCGTTCAATGGCCCCGAAGAGTTTGATAAGCGCAGCTTGATTATGTTCACCTTCACACTCATCCAAACCATCTATAAAAATGGCAAATGTGCGATGCAGATGTGGTGGTAAGGAAAGAAGGGGATTGATAAGAAGCTGGCGAAGCTGAGACTCGAGGGTCTGATCGAAGATGAGCGGGTTCCGCTCAATAGTCCGAAGGATTCCCTCTTCCGTTTCGGGGATCGACAATATGAGCTGATATGCAAGGGTTGCCATAAGAGGGCCAATTGAGTTGCGAGTGGCGTCGCCACGGAAAAAGAAAAAGCTAGCAATAGCGATGAGCTCCTCGACACATCGTTCCGCAAGCGTCTGCATAATGGCAGATTTTCCCGCTCCCGCGGCACCATTCAGCCACAGTAGCCACGTCTCGCGATCATCGCTTTGAAGGATCCAGTCGAACATGTCCTGTAGAATCTGAACACGGGTGTTTGGATGACATCTGGGAGGATCGTTTCTTTGTGCAGAATTATGGAATGCCGATGGGGCGACTCTCTCTCGCAGAAGCTTGAAGCCGGCTGTGTATGTTGTGGTCGTAGCAAATTCATTGTTTGGGTAGTACGATTCATGAATGCGTACCTCGTTCAGGATTTCCCATGTAGATAGTCTTGTTTTCGACGATATCAAATTGCCCACCAGTGATGGCGAAATTCTTAGCATTTTGAAACATATGGTCTCCGGTCCGCGGCATGTTCGCATCGTTTCCGTGTGTTGGGAGCGCGTATGTACTGCTTGCGTCCTTTGACTGTTGTTTAATATTGAGATTTTCGAGGGTACAACAGGTACTCTTACCTGCAAGGATGATGGCTCCCGTGGCGCGATACCGGATGGAACAGGTGCATTCCCAGCTGCCGAAACGTCCTTAAAAGACGTCCTCTTCAGCTGATGGGTCAGATATACAAGACACAAATCCGTTGACTTACCGCAGACCTCTCCTCGGGGGCTTGTCCAGCGTCCACATTTCCCTGAGTAGATGCGTTGCGATTAACGATGCTCCGCCACCACTTCCGGAATGATTTGAATTTCATCGTGTTGTTGTTCTGCGTTGTGTAATAGAGGTGCAGAGTACAGATGAAGGTGGTCGAAGAACGGAAGAGATGAATGCGTCTGTGGGCACTGCGGCCACAACACGGGCTGTGCGTGTCAGTGGCCACGAGGGTTTCATATTTTTAGCACAACGTCGCTCTGGGTTCCTCCAATCCCCATGTCCACGTCCCGAGGCTATGCAAGTCAAAGTTCCCATTCCTTAGTAAGTACATAAATTGACTACAAAAATGATTGTACATGCTGTACAGCAGATTGATTAGAATTATCGACCTAGTCTACAATTCACTAGATCGACCATTTTTATCTACCGCAATACAATGAGACAATGAAGCAAGGTGAATTTGACATCCTACAACTCGGTGAATGGAATTGACGATGAAGATCGATAACTTGGACGCACCATTTACGCCTTCATAATCTCCGTTCCCATCCGTTGTCCCATCTACAACATACCCGTCAAAATTGCGTGGCAGAATATCCACTGTAGGACTCGTTTTGACAATTTAGTATCTTGTTAAGCGAATGATCATACCTGCGCGAGCGCGCTACGAGGTAGATGACTGCATGGTACGAATGCAAATGTCAACAAGTGAGAGAAGGCGAGGGAAACAGTACGCCATGGGTCGTTTTGTGTATGCGGAGGTCACTCTTCATGTACATGGAGATGGGCTGAAAAACGAAGTACGATGCGTGAAATGGGGAGTCGAGGGAGGACGGTTCACCAAACATTGTTTTCGAAGCTATTTTGATTAGGAAGAGAAACACATATAGACTGACGATGACAGGAAGAGGACTTGCGGCGTGCAGGCTGCGCAGAGTGTAGTGCTTTGGGTGCACAGGCTCGTATATTCGTCGATCATCACGGAGGAAAAGTTGACGAGACAAAATCAAGCACAGGCGACAAAAGGTAGAAGGCGAGAACACATCATCCCACGAGGAACACAGCGCGGAGTGACGGCGGCTCGCGAATTGCGATGGCACAATGTACGAAGGAGGCGCTCGCGGTACGGGCGGACAAAGGCGTGTCATTCACACGGAGGCGCAGTCTCGTCTTTGAATCAACAACAACGAGGGACGCATAGAACTCGTGGCGTCTAGGCTATATAGCGCGTAGTACATTTCAGTGCACAGGCTCATAGTATACGCATCACGCAGCATGCTGTGAGTGGGTGAGGACGGCATTGTGTGAAATATGGGTGTGCAATTCAGAGCATCATTTAAGGAACGAACTATGCAGAGGAGCTGGATTGCGCAGATCATAATAATAGAAACGCTGACAAGATGAAAGCAAGCATTCCTAGTCGACGAGAGTGGAAATCGAGCCACACCATCTTGTGAGGAACACAATTAGGAAAGACGGCGGCCCGCGAATTGGGATGGAGCAAAGTGGTGTGCGTGGTACAGGCCTGTAGATGAGGGACGAAGGCGTGCCTCTAATTGCGACATGGCGCCCACAGAACAAGCCCTGCCGACGTATCGTTTCCTCCTACGAGAGCCGAGAGGAGCGGCGTATGTCGATGTCCGAGCCTTCCATGGCGCAATCTTGCTGGATGAGAATCGAGCGAGGGATGGATGCAGCGGAAAGCAAGAGCACTGAAATGGTTCGGCTTGGCGTCGACCATGCTGGTGGGGAGGCGTTCGGGCGTTCCCACGCCGTCGCGAACGTCCGAACGCGTCCGACATTCGTGCGTTGTCCAAACTCTCATCATCACTTTTGTCGTTTATTCGTCCGTGCACCTTCCTATGTCCAGCACCATATTCTCTTGTGCTCTCTTGTGCAGGACATCAGCGATCCGCTCGGTAACTGGAACGACTACGAGTGGCCTCGTCTCTTCCTCTTCGTTGGCTCGTTCGTATCCTCTATGATGGACAAGATTCACTTCGTTAAGCATTGTTTGCCCCTGTAAGACTTATCTCTCACTCCTCTACACATCATGGGTGATGACCTTGTTTTCTCAATTATAGCCATCGGACCCGGACACGCTCATCCTTGTAGCACCCCTCACTCACATAACTCTTCCGACTAACGAATACTCGCCACCGTCGCGTTTCCTTCTCCGCATTTCAAGGCAGTCCTCAAACTGAAATCCTCCCAACTGCACTCCAATTACGACATCAACCTCAGCTCCATCGTCGTCCGCGCCCCGTTGTATGATCCTACACGAAATATCACGTTGGAACACAGGTGCGTCTGTTGCTCTCGTTGTCTCCTGTGTCTAGTCATGACTTATCCATATGTCTCGCCCCATAGATGATGGTGCGAATTCCTCCAGCCGTTGGATCCACTTTTGTACGCGTAGGGCGAGGCTCATAAGGGGTTTCATTCAGGTAAGTTTGGTTATATATTTCCTTCGCCAGTCAAGCCGGCCTTTTCATTTCCTTTCGTTAGGAAGCTTCCCATCTCGTCGTGCAGGAGTTCGTTACCACAGTGTAGATGGTCATCGTTCATAGACATCTCGATGAAGAAGCTGGATATCACAATATGTTTGGGCCTGGTTCTTATGGTGCGTCTCATTTATCGTCACGAACAACCGCTGCTCGTGTCAATACCTCTTCTTATCCCCTCTATCTATATAGTACGAAATATTTGCGTTTAATTCTCTCCATTATCCAGATCTCTCATCCGACGTTAAGTCACTTTGGACTATGCGGCTCGATCCTCTGGCCACGTATGATCGCGTAGTCACTATCTCAACATGCGTCAATATATCATCTTCCTTAAGTCAGTGTTTTCTAAGAAAGTCAATTTATTGCGCCCTCGTAATATAATAATCTACTTGTAGAGAAGGAGCTCAATGGGTATCTGGCTTTCTCTGTGTGCTGCATCTGGTGGAGGGAAGCTGATGCTCGTTGAAAGGACCGATGGCGTGTTCTTTTTCTTTATTGCTCATGTTATCTATTCCCCGCGCTAATTAATGTCTCGCAGACTCTCTGTTAGTTTCTCTCTCGACTTGACTTTCACTCCCTCAGAGACGACGTTGACTGCTCTGGCCTCTTTGTGCTCGTGAATCAGAGTCAGCATATCCAGTAAGGTCAATTACACGTCCAGGACGTATAGATCCACTTCGTCGACAGGGGTATCTGTAAAAGCGTCTACGAGCGCAAATTCTTTTGCCTTGTTTCTGTTTCCATGACTGTTTTTTTCTCCTCGTACGACCCTATCTCTTCTCTCCAATTTCGCCTGGATGAACATCTTCAGTACCGCTTATGGGGACAAAAAGACGAAAATGTAACTTCACCATCATTTTCACGCCTCCACGACGCGCCTCTGTCAAACATCCTCTCAATGTACTCACTCCGTCCAGTGAGTACATCCCTACTGCGAATGAATGGACCTGATCTCTCGTTTGTTCTATGTACCTTCTCTTGTGGGTTCTTGATTATTCTGACACTGTCATCTTGCGCGGGTTCGGATCTATAATCTTTGCGCTTAATCCAACGCGAAATGGACTGTCGTGTACTGAGCCTTCATCCTGTCGTACTGCTCACATGGTAATGGCGTAGCAAAGCTCGAGAGACAGCAGTATTATATTTATGAACGCTTAACCAGATGTTTTTTGATCGATAATGCGAAAGCCCGGTTTCACCGAGATGTAGGCCGTAGTCAATATTTGACTGTTTCAAGGTGTGAATCGGCCGCGTAAACGGGATATACAAAAGCATCGTGATGATACCACAACGATCATCGAATCCTGCATAATTTCCGATTCCGGTGCAGAGCTCGACAATGATTCTCTTGAGAGATGCAGAAAGGCCTCGAGAATCAAAAATATGAACGCGACAATTCGCATTCACTTCCTCTCGAAAGCATCCACGTTTTCTGGCCCGCGCTCATCGACCTCCAGCGCGTGCACGGCACTCATGGAACTACATACGTTGATGGTCCCTTCTTTCAGTGAGATCGTCGTATGTCCATATGACCATTCAACGCAGATTTTCGGGACACCGAACCATCCGAGTGGAACCTTCGATGATGAAGCTTAAGGAATCGAGCTTTCTTTTCGTGGAAGTAATTCACTCTCCTTACCTTTTGGTATCGTCATCAATAACACTGATCATCTATTCTTTGGAGCTGTACGTGAGTAGGTCGAGTGTGATTGTGAATTTGTAAATTTATGTCCTTTCGCCCAGCGTCCTACGAACAGTCGGCATTTTCTCTGAGTGAATCGTATGGGCATTCTCTTAGTTGACGTACCCAAAATCCTTCGTTTTCCACATTGTGGCCGTTCACCAGCTCGTCTTCATCTCCGCGTTTCCGTTTCCGAGCGAGGATCTTACGGTCGAGGCAGGGGCGTTGCTTTGATGGCCCGTGAGTTGGCCTGGCTTGACGCTTCCGTAAACGTTGGAAAGGGATGCTGGGACGTGATCTGGCTCCTTCATTCTCAGGGGGGTTGGATCTAATCAATCTCGGCGCCCTTGCGAGGACGGCCGTTTTACTGTAGGGCTGGAAGAGAAAGTTAGGTTGAATAAGAGTGAACAGGTTGACAATGATACATACGAATAAACTGTAAGACAAAGAAAGGACAAGAGAGCGTCAAGGTTTGCGATCTCCTGTATTCGTGAATCGAAAAGCGAAGCAGACCAGACTTTGTGAAGAGCGAAATCGGTTTATTTGTGGTTAGAATACAAAATTCGATCCGTAGTGCAATCACAACATATTCTCCGGCGTGGTAATTATAAGAGCCGCTGGGTACGTTTCGCGCATTTCGAAAGTACAAGAGTGTGGAATAGAAACAGGGTAGGAGACGATATTCGGGATTGAAATGAAGAAGATCGTCGATGAAGGACCAGATAAGCGCGACCCTGTGTAAAATATGGGCCATATAAGGGAGCCGACGCCTAAGGGTAGCCATGGCGCAGGTGGTGTAGCGAGGGGACTAACGATACTCATTGGAAGAGGCGAGATCGAATGGAAGGCCGCGTCGAAACGTCGACGGCGAGAGAATACTCGATGCGGAGGTGGCACAGTAAAAGTTTCTGGTGAACGATGTTTATGGGAAACAGAAGGGACGGACGTGCACATTGCCAATAGGTTAACTATACTCCTCAAATACGAGCGCTAATTAATGATGAGGAGCGAGCATCGAGTCCCAGTATGTCTTGGTGAGGTACTCCTGAAGTAGATGCATTTTCGAGTAGTACGGCGGAGGTTCCTGGTATTACAGTGAGATACCAATGGAAGACATGAGCAGGACGCGATTGTAGAGGTATCCAAGCGAAACATAGTTGGGATTAAGGCGTACGCATAGACGGATGGCATATACGGACTCGGATTCAGGAGCTTTAAGGAAGACACTAAGGCAGGAGACGTGGGATGCCGGGAGTAGAGCACGATGTATGTACATCCCTTTCGGTGTAAGCAAATGGGGCGGCGGCTGGTGTGAAATGAAGGGCTAGCGTTGAGAGATCGTCTGAAGGAGGCACACAGCACAAGCCTGAGGATGAGGGTCGTGTACAGTTCGAATGGAGAGAGAGTTCTGGAGTCAGGTCAAAAACAGTCGTGTGGGCAGGCCCGGAACAGAGAAGCATACGCACTGTGTGCTAGCGGCCATAAGTTGTCCAATCGACATGGCGGCCACAGAACAGGCGCCATGGATGCGTCACTTCCTCCTCGAGAGCCAAGATGCTTCGTACACATGTGTGCATAGACGTCCTGTGTATGAATCCGGGATGGTGCGATCTCATTGAACGAGGATAGAGCGAGGATGGAGAGAGCCAGTGGCAACGGAAAAGCAAGAACAGGTTCGGTTCGGCGTTGATGGTGGGGCGTGTTCCCACACCGACCCGAACTTGTCCAGACCGTCTGTGCGTCATCATCGCGTCATCACCTTGTCGTTCACGTTCGACGACGCTGTCCTCCGTGCTCCTTCTTCTGGAAAGCACTGTATGATCTTGTACAGCATACACTGTGCTGATATTTTCTTTTGCGATGCATCAGCTGCCTGGCCGGTTATTGGGGCGACTATTGTACGAATGTCTCCGCTCTTCTTCCATCTGTCGTCGTTGACTCGCTCATATCCTATCGTCCTCTCTATGTTATGTCACTAGTTCACTAAGGAACTTGACTGCTTTGAGAAGTGCCCCCTTCTTTTCTAATCCGGGTATATATTTCATCATCGTTGAGCAGTACTGAACCTGTAAGCGCTATATCTCGTTTTCCTTTATCTTATCTGACGAGACCTGTTCCCCCAACAACAGTTACCATATACTCCGCTCAGCTCATAGCACCACTCGCCGACAGAACTCCGTCTAACGAGTAGTCGAAGCCATCATGTCCCTTCCCCGGACCTAAATTTGATGTTCAAATCGCAGTACCCGTCCTCGGATTTCACGCAACGTCAACGCCAGCTCTATCGCGGTACATGTAGGGTGGGGATCGATGAGCAGTTTTACTCAAGTAAGTTTCACTATACTCCCTTCCCATTCCTCGGGACGCTGATGGTTTATTGACGTAATTAGAATACCGAGAAAGCGCACAACAACAACGGCTGTCGTTAACTGTCATCCCGTTAGAGAAAAGGACAAGTATAATGTGAAGGACTGGTTCTGATGGTGCGTCTTGATTTTCTGCCAACACCGCCTTGTTTACTGATTTCTCTCGTTTCTCCGTTTCTCTTCCCGTTAGTATCACTCCTCATTCCGTTTCTTTATGCATCTAGTCCCGAAGTCAATTGTCTCCTTGAAGAGGTACTCCGAGTACAACTTTGATCGCTCGATGCTGTAATGTCAGTGAGCGTGCATCAGTCTCTTATCTTTCTCCCCTGCTTTTCCTATTGACAACCATTCTTGCTATACAGAGGAGTATCGCTCAAGAGTCATGACCCGTTTATCAAGAATTCGTCTATATCGATCAAAAAACGTAAACGAAGACACCTATGCTCATTTTGCTGTCAATTTACGACCGAAATCCAAGGACATAACCTTGATGAAAAGCTACTTAATATACTATAGTGCGTTTGTGGATCATATACTCACAATGTTCCTCCTGATATCTTAATCTTTCTCTCGTTCGCCGATTCAGTGCTTGCCTTTCTTGGCCCCCGTTTCTCCTCCCTGGAACTGCGTCTCTCGTCCATCGACCAGAGCACGATTTCTGATCTCGATTTATTCACTTTATTCTGTCCCTCTGAAGCTTAGATGTGACGTCAAACACGGACGTTTTTCAATCCAGGCGCGCTCGACTTCATGATGTTCGTTTGCTGTCTGCTATCTTGGGCGTACTCGGTGCCTATCATGTTGCCAGCTCTGCACATTCCATCCAGGTCAATCGTACTTCGAACACTCTTACGTTCAACTCCCCGCACTAAACGTTGACCAAGTCGTGTTCACTCCATCTTTTGCCCTGGTGACTTGGCCTTTCCTTCATTCACGCTCCATTTGAAGTTGTCGGCATCTCTGGAGACCTGTTGTTGTTTCTCTGAAATACCTCTCCGGGCTAGTTTCTCCATGGGCTCAAGGTATCACGGAATGTAATTGTCTGCCTGTTGGTCTTTCGTTTGAGCTTTTTTCTCAGGCAGTTCTCTGAGCTCGATATGAGATACGTCTCGATTTACTACTTCTCATGCTCACTACGTCCTGCAAGCTAAATTGATATCCTGTGTTTTGTACTGTCCCTTGTGTAGATCAATACAATTGATCGCGAACGAAAATCGGTGACAATCAGGGCTACGCATAGAATGTTGATAGACGTTCTCCGTCAGGTATGTCTCTTTCTTGTTTTCAGTTTCCAAGTTCTTCGCCTTCTTCAACACGTCCTCGCGTGAATGATTGAGTCTCCATTCTACCCTTAGGTAGCATCGCAAAGGTATTTTATACAAGCCTCCTGGAGACAGTCGAAGCAGCAAAAAGACTTCAGGCTGAAGGACACTATATATTATTCGTACATTGAGAGAATATATCAGCGCCGCAAAGGACTTGAGTTATGTCGTACGTCTTTACTACGTCGACCTTTTTCGTAGGACTCCAGAATTTAGAGCAAATTCTCTCAAAGTTCAGGTAATATCTGCTCCGAGAGGTTGGATCATCGAAGGCGTCAGTCATGAACAGGGTATAAAATTCGACGAGATATAAATACACACAATACACACGTCTGCAATATGTATACCCAAGCGGGAAAAAGGCGACCATGAGCCACTCGCGAGCTCGAAGTCAGGGATTATACAAATCCATCCAGATAGAATCAATTCAGATGCTCGTCCAAGTCTTTCATCGTTCATCCTTCGCGTAAAGGCTTGTGATTTTAAGGCTTACTGTGCCCAATTTCACGAAGAAGATACCTGATACTAGATAGTGTGATATTCGGCCACCACTGACCAGCACAACTGAAGTTGCGAAAATTGAGATCACATCATCGCTCATCGCAATTGAGAAAATCACCCACCTGATCCCTGACACTGGAAATAGAAAGGGTAGTCGAAGCAGGAACATCGAGTTCCACGCCGCATTTTCTGTCTTTCAGAGCGACACAATTTGCTAATGAAACGACGGCATGTTTATGGTTCCGGGAAAGAAAATGTAGAGATTCTATGATATCGAATGCATTGAATATATCGAAATGCTCGTAAGTTCGCCTAAGAGGATGATGGATGGAGACTTTACGAGCTCACAAGTGATCGAGACTCGCCGTTTCTCGCCTCCAGAGATTGAACGATGTCCTTCAAAAATAATATATGTCAACCTAGACTTTACTTCCAACCCGAAAAAAGGTACATACCACTATCCCCAGTGCGCATCCTTGATACCTAAAAACCCCAACTCTGTCAACATCTCCAGCATCCTGAACTTCCTCGCATCATCGTCTGTCTCCAGAGACAGGCGTAAAAGTGCGCTGTACAGCACCGTCTCATACACCGTCAGCATGCTCATCAGAGTATCCTCCCATTCCACATATCCAACGACCTTCTTGAAATTTTCATCGTCCACCTCTCGGCCATTCACCAGCACTGTTCCGCTTACTTCCCCGCTTTCGCGCATCCACCAGAAGATGTCCAGGAGTGTCGATTTTCCGGTGGTCGACGCGCTCAACGCGCCCACGATGGCCATGATTTGGCCTGGCTTGATGCTTCAGGAGACTTTGGAGAGGATAGATGTGGAGGTTGAGCTGAGCGAATAGGCGATCTCCGAGAAATAGGGGGATGTGGGGACGTGGTCTGCCATGAGCTTCGTGCCTTGGTTCTCGGGGACTTGGGTGTAGCCGGTCTCGCCTTCCTTGTGTGTGTAGCTGATGTACCGTAGAACTAGATGTTAGTCGAGTTGCATAAGAATGACGAAAATAATGCAACATACGAAGAAATACTAAAAGGAATAAAAAATGCGTCTCCAGCACCCAAAGCAATTTGAAAACCAGGTCTAGGTGGGGCCTACTAATATGATAGCGAGAATACGTGTAAAGGAGTCATGAGGTTCTTCGCACCATATATCCTGGGACTTGCGAGTAGTGCAGACACTCGCCGCCTTGACACTACAAGATGATGAATATGTCGCCGAAAATCTCTTCATACCCCCCGGACTGAACATCTAATGATTCTGAGAGAACGTGTCCATGACCCGCGCAGGTATGGAAACCTGGGCGGGTTTTGTCGAAGAGTATGGCGGATACGGGTATGGGTTGAGCATGTCAGACCCTCGCCGAAAGCGTACCTGTAGGCGGGTATGCCGCCACCCTAAACCTCGCGTCTCCACGACATAAAACAATACAAATGTACTGCTTTTTGTCCGTGTAGACGGTATTTTTTTTGGGGCGACATGTGTCCTCGTCATTGCCGTCGTTGAACGTCCTCGTACGAACGTCGGGTCGTTTGTGTCCGTGCCATTGGCGGTCACCTTCCCATGCTGGGCGCACTCGCCGGCTGAGCGCTCGTCCTTGTGGCACCATCGCAGACACGAAGACGTGGCAGTCTGTGTGGGCACAGCACCGCTGTTCGCGCAAGAACCGCGGAGGCGAGGCGGGTGCTGGAGCAACGCATGTCGAGGTGGGTGGGCACAGCGCTCAACGTAAAACATTGTCGGTTAGTATGTGCCACACATCTGCATGGGCCGAAGGAAGTGGTGGAGGTGATGCGATCGCAGCAGGGAGGCAGATGCCACCAGCGCGTGGCGTCGCTGGAAGAATCGGGGGAAAATGAACAGGGAGTACAGGGAGGCGGACGCAGTGGGACGTACCTGGTGGGTCTCCCGCTCCCGGGTCTCCCCTTCTGTCCTACAGCCCGTCATCCATCTTCGTGCTTAGCCCGTGAGTGAGCCCACATCTATGTCGAGAGGAGAGCGTGGTAGTTGGAGCGGGTGCACCGTGTATAAGAGACGGCGACGCGTCGTGCGCACGGACGCACAGACCATCTTCATCGTCGCGTATGGAGAAGGCGCGATGAACTGGAGCGAAGGAGAAAAGAGATTTGGTTTGTCGTCTCGGACGGACGTTCCCACGCCCACCCGAACGTTCGAACAAAGATTTCGACCACGCGCTGTCTCTTCACATCCTCGTACGTCCTGTGATTCATATTCGCTGCCTTACTCCATGCTCCTTTCTGTCGCAAATACGGCGTGTTTTGGAAGATGTTGTGCTGAAGCTCTATTCTGCAGGGCATCAGCTGCCTGGTCAGTACCCAAAACGACCGCGAATGTCCCCTTCGCATTGTCACCGCTTTGTCCTGCTTCTAAATTGTCATAACCTTTCAGACGCATTCCAGTCCTCTATTAGAATCTCTTTCGAGTATCAATAAAGTCGTAAGTATACGTTATCAATTCGTTCCCTCTGTACTTCAATGTGACTTTCTTGCATCGCAAACCACCTGGCTACCTCTACTCGACATCGTTTGCTCTTGCTTAGGTGCTATCTGGTTTTTTTGAGTCGTATCTCTGAATGATTCACCTGAAAAACACGCTCCGACATAACCAGCAGGTCTCATTGAGAGAAGAGAAGATACATGGAGGATGTACACGTTTTCAACAGTGCCGCGGGCAAAAATAGGACCGCAGCAAGAAGAGGGTTGGGTTTGTACGATAGCGAAAATCAGGGTCTGCGAATTAAGATAAGCATTGCCAGAGAATGACTTGCGATGTACAAGTAGGGAACAAGCCAAGATACTGTAAGTGGAGATGTGTCCGTCTACAGAGAAGCGGGCGAGATAAAGTCAGTTGAGCGGAATAAAATTGAATGCGCTCAGAATAATGCATACAAAGACACAGTATGAGAAGGCCGAGAGAGCGTAAGGTTTACTCACATTCTCATGTACTCGTGGACCGCCAAGCCAAGCCGACCAGACCTCGAAAAGAGCAAAATCGATTTTATTTGTGGTTACTTGTATTACAACGCTCGACCTATCGTGTAGTTGCGACATAGTCTCCAGCGCGGCGCTTACGGGCACTGCTGAATGGTTCGTACAAGAGTATAGCAGAAAGAAGAATAGAGGATGGTGTTCGAGTTGATATGAGTAGGATCGTTGATAGAGGCTCGGATATCAGGCGCGACGGTGTGTAGCATATGAACCATATATGGTAAGCCGAGGCCTGAGGGTAGACGATGCGCAGGTGGGGAAACGAGGTCTAACACCACTCATTGGAAGAGGCGAGATCAGATGGAAGGCCGTCTCGAGACGTCGAAGGCGAGAGAGTACTCGATGCATATGTGCAGCAGCAGAGCTTTCCGATGAATGACGTTAAAGGAAAACAGAGGAGACGGATGTGCACAGTACGAATAGGTAAACTATTCTCCTCGAATACGAGCGCTAACGAAGAGGGAGCATGGAGTCGTAGCGTGTCCTGCTGAAGTATTCGCGAGTTCGATGGACTAGACCCAGTTTCGAGTGGTACGGCGGAGGACCCTAGTATCAGTGAGATAGAAAAGGAGAACGTGTGCAGGATGCGATTTCAGGCGCACCGATATGAGAGGGCAGGCGTTCAGGCTTAAGCATAGACGGACAGCGGACTCAACGGGCTCAGGATATATGAAATACCGGGGGTAGAGAATGTGGAGTCTTTTTCTGTGCAGGTGAATGTGGCGAAGGCTTCTGGGAGTATGAATCCAGGCTATGGCCCCGCGAAAGCAGAGAGAACGTGCAAAGGAGACGCACAGCACAAGCCTGAAGATGAGGGACGAAGGCGTGTCGTGCGTACAGAGGTGCATTGTGCGTGTCTTTTTCGGTGCATGTGGATGTGGCGAAGGTCGTTGTGAGGTGGAGGGCCAGCAGGGGGTAGAGTAAATGCGTTGAGAAAATGTGTGAAGGTGCGCAAGGCATGCGCGCATTGTGCGTACGGAGGCCAGGGTTATGTACAGTCCGAATGGAGAGAAAGTCCTGGATCAGAGTCGAGGACGGTTGGTTATGTGCACAGGCCCAGAACAGAGAGGAATACGCACTGAGTGGGTGATAAAGTAGCCACGAGTCATCCGATTGCGACGTGTCAATGGCGCTCACAGAACAGGCGCAGCGGACGCGTCGTTTATTCCCACGGGAACCAAGATGCGTCATGTGTATGGATGCCCGATGTATGGGTCCAGGATGGAGCGATTGCATTGAACGAGAAACGAGCGAGGATGGGACGAACGGAAAGCAAAGAACAGGCTCAGTTCGGCGTCGACGACGGATCGTTCGGGCCTAACGTTCCCACGCCGTCTCATACATCCGAGCTCGTCCGAACCGTCTGCGCGCGTCGTCATCACCTTGTCGTCATCAGCAAAACGAGGAGAGCATGGCACGACATTATATAACCTTGACACGGTTGGATATAACGCGCCAACTACACATGGTCACAAGGTTATGAAAAGCATGGTAAGAAAGGAGCTTTTGCACAAAGCTCACAAGTTGATGACAGTTCATCGGCTTTGTGAAAGAGTGGAATACTAGGATCAGACTTGTCGAATCGAGGATCCCGCTATATGTTTGACCATCCTCGACTATATTATCGCTTCTGGCCTTGCATTAGCGCAATCCCATCTCTTTATATGCTTGATCTCTGACACCAATCATTATATTTTTCTCTGGTTTTGGTCAGGGTACTCGCTTTCGAACAAGATTATCTAGCCAGTTCATATGGAACGTCTTGTGTAAGTGCTATAAGGTTTGTGTTATTCCAAAAAGTTTGTGTATGTATAGATATTAGTATTAGGTATGTCGAATCGAGAATCCCGCTATATGTTTGACCATCCTCGACTACATTATCACCTCTGACCTCGCATTATCGCAATCTCATCCTTTTGCATACTTGATCATCGGTGAGTCATTGAGGTATTTAAAATAATATGCAGGCATTATTATGATTACCAAATTGTATAACTATATCTAATCACGACGCGCACGTTTTGCAGCTCGCTGTCTCTTGATTATAGCATATTCATCCTCTATGCCTGGTGTGTCAGGACCAACATTGCCATTGGGATCCTTTGCTCCAAAAACATGGCTAAACAAATGCAGAATCAGCAGTAAGAATAGTGAACACACTGAAATAATCTTACTAGTTATAGAATTTGATGATCTCTGAACTCACATCATCCTCCTCGTCAAGTAGTTCTACTATAAGGCGATAAAAGTCCACATAGCTAAAGGTGCCATCTTTGGTGACCCATGAAGCAGTTGAACTGAGGGCAAACCGAACCTTAAATGCAGACACAGATGTGTTAGCTTGGCTACCATATAACAAGAGTAGAAGTTAGTACTTGAGTAGCGATATAAGCGATAAGATGTGGTGTTAGTGTGTTTATGCCACAGATAGCTGCATTCCCTTGCTTTCCGCGATGGGATCCAGGCCCTTCTAAGGCTGATGTCGGGCCTTGGAGGATATGTTTTGCAGCCTGAGGCAACAGTACAATGTTAGTTGCACCCACAAGAAGAATGACTTGAGTAGAGCTACCCTCAACATAACATGTCCACGAAAAATATTCTTCGCCATGTCAGCAGGATCGTGAACATGGTCATGGGGGAACAGGAACCTCGGAAGCATTGTAGCAGTGATGGGGAGCCTGCCAGCTCTGATTGATGCGTGGGTTCTGTAGAAAATAAGAGCATTGTTATCAGGAAGGGGGAAAGAAGCTTACTCGGAAGTATCCCGGTATTTGACAGGACAGAGCAGTGACGCTGTTGCTGGATGATGGAAGCCACGGTCATTCCTCAGCTTGTTTCGTGGACTAATTGCAGGCGAGAGTGACTTAGTATTGTCAAAGAGGATATATGATGGAATTGAGGCTTTAAGGCTGTTACTATCATCAGAACGAGCAGTGGAGGCTCCATCCTGAATCTAACAGTAGTGGTACTAGTGAGTATGCAATGACAACTACAGACAGTAGAGATATGCTTACGCGTTGGCAAGTGGTCTTACGAAGGCCGCGATGGTTGGCAAGAGCAAGCATTTGTATGCAAAAATCGGGAATAGTTGAGCATAGAAGCATCCAGCCAAAGAGGAGACGCCTATCCCTGAATATCGGAAGCATTGATAAAGTTCAAATGAGGACAAAGAAACACATTACTGAGGTTGTTCCTGACATCCTCCTGAATTATCCTCCTCCTCCTCAGTCGTCTCGTATTTGAGTCCGTAATTGACGATGGCATCGACCTTCATAAATGGATCATCTTGGCGACCATATATACGACCTTGTGTCTGGAAATCTTTTTCAAGCGATGAATCCTCTTCATTATTACGCTTTTTACTGCAGAAAAAGATGGGAATAGCAACTTAGAAGAAAGTAAAAGAGAGTACGAACCTGCTTTTATCTTTCATAAGGGAATCAACATAGACCTTCACGACAGATGCAAGGGCATCGTCAATCCCTGGAGGAGGGGGGCCAGAATTTGCCGACGATGCGAATGGAGCTGATTGGGCCTGTTGAGACATAATGATATCCTAAACTTGAACATAGTCTAGGTAGTTTCTTATAAGGAATAAAGGCTGAGTCACATATAAACTGGTGGTATTTGACTCACTGGCAGCTCTATGCTAACCTAGTCGGGGCCGTCTGGCGGGTCCGTGATGGATATCCGTGACTATTGGTGGCAAAGGCCAGATGCCGCCGCTGTGTTGGGAGACAGATGACAACAATGAGAGTCTACTGTGACCTATTGTGACTAGTAGGCTCGCCAGCCAGTCACACTCGCAAACTCTAGTCACAAAACATCACAAAGAGCACATGATCAAGTAGGAGCAAGCTCGCAAGCAGACTGGGCAGTCTTGGGCCCTTTTTGGTGATAGGCTATTTCCCCGCCAACTCATACCATCACACTTGTTGAAACAGTGGCCACAACTCAAAAAAAGTCCTCAAATTGAGTATACAAAAAGTTATGAGTACTGTAGAAATACGACCAATGGCTCTTGTCACGCGTCACATTGGCCTTTGAGCCGAGCACTTTTGTCATTTTGTCACGCTCACACAGGATTTTGAGCACTTTTCGAAAAAAATGTCATGCCTGCTTGACAAAATAACACCCAAAAATGTCCAAAAATTGTGCCATTTTGAGCACTTCCGAAAAAAATTCACCCCTTTCACGCCAATTTTTTCGGTTTGAGCCCAAGAGCACTTGACAAAATAGTGTCACACTGGATTCCCATTGAGCTAGTGGTCGTATTTCTACAGTAATCGCATATTCAGCGCCATATTTTGCAGATGAAACTCGAGTTTTCACCTGAATATGAGACACTATTTTGAGAGCTTGATGAAAGGGCTTAATTTCAAATGCTGGCTTCTTGAAATCATGACTGCAAGGCCCTGATATCTATGTCCTCGCGCAGCATGCTTAGCTCATTGAACCCAAGATGAGAGGTTTTCGAGAGCTTTCCACTGAACAACGATGTCTACATCAGATATATCGCAGCCCTAGATAGAAAAGCATCAGTATATATGAATAATAGTCTACTATATTCATAGATATAATACACCTTGCCTTCTGCATTTGTACAAACAAGAATCCAAATTTTTTCCAATCACATTGTAAGCATTGCCAGGAGCAATGGCTTTGACATCGCTAAACAAGGCTTCTAGTTTGGGCACCCAAGGACTCTAAATTCAGAATAAGCCACAGCCCACAGTACAATACCCCAATTAGACAATGACTGACCTCATCTTTTTGTGAAGCAGCAGCCTGTGAATTGACATCCATTAACATTTCGAGTTCAGCTGATGTTGTTGGTTTGGCTTCAGCATCCAGAGTTCCTGAAGCACCTACTGCAGGTGAAGCTGTTCACAAACTTGAAGCATTTGGTTCGCGTTTGGCAGTAAGGTGGGTGGGTTTTCAGGCGCTTCTCAGCTTCTTCACTTGCACATTTGCAAGCCTCTTCAGTAGTGATGAAATCTTGCTCGAATGATTTCTGGAGTGTCGATCTGAGTTAGAACTTCTGACAAGGTATGGAAAAAGTACAAACAAGGAGAATGGCATCAAGAACAGGATGTAGGATTTGCATGCATATAGGCGCACAAATACCATAATCTCAGCCAAGTTCCTGCAGAGATGGCAAGACTGTTGGCATATTCGTTGGGTGACATGACAGACGGCGAGGTCAATAATTCCAAATATTGGAAGAGAATGCCACGAGTCTAGAGCAGTTACAATTAAACACAATGCTTTGATTGAGTGTTAAACTGACTTACAGCATCGTAGAGGCCAGCCAAAGACTTCAAATGGGCGTTATGTGCTTTATAGACACAAGCTTGACACTGTTGAGCAACTTGGATGAGAAGAGGCAAAGCCAAAGATGAATCTAGAAGGGCCCTTCCAAGTCATTGAGGGCCTTTCATTGAAACATCCCCAGGATCTTGGTGTGTCCACGACTAGTAGAAGCAATAGCTTCTATACAAAGTGCAGGTCCACCAGCCATTGCAGCCATTTGGGATTCAGACAAGCTTGGCAGCGGTTGAATCCCAGCCATCTTCCATATCAACTTGCGGAGAACAACAATTTCAGTGGTCTGACCATTGTGGAGCTGATGCACAATGTATTTCAGAAGAGGGGAAAGATCAGTGCTATATCGTCAGAAAAGCATTCTTGTGAATGATGCAAGAGCTTTAAATGGCAATTTGAGTGATATGGTAATGTATACGACTAATTTGAAGACCTACTTTGAAGCTGATCTGATGTATTCACACTGTCAGCCTTGACTTGCTCTTTGTCTGGATTTGACAAGGCACCCAAAATTATGAAAGTGAGAACATCAAAATCCATGTTAGTTACATATTTCAGTGCTTGAATGACTACAGTTGCAAGGTTGTCATAAGCCATAATTTGGTTAATGGCATTCGTAAAGAAGACGCAAGGATTTGAGTGGGCCAATTTCGCAACAGGCCCCGCCAAGGAGTCGATTGTATTGTGTGATAGTCGCCAAAGAATACCTTTGGATTCCTGGTCAGCTTGAACTTGACGGATACGCAATTCAGGATGCAACTGATAAGTGCTATTGTTCCACTCTCCATATAGATTCCATTGAGCAGTGTTGGGATAGAGCCGAATAATGTTCCAGATTTCCACTGTACAGACTGCATTACCACGGATCAAAGGCAGTGCAGGTAGCATATATCTACGTAAAATCTTGAACCAAAATTGGCGAATTGGGTTTTGAGGATCTGGGTCACCAGCTGGTTTGCACGTTAAAGGGTCAACAGGGATAGTGGGTTGTAGGTGAAGATGACCAAGATGAAGGACCTTTGTCAGAAACAGGGGATTCTGAGAAACATGCAATCCAATAAATTGCATAAGAGGTTTAAGGACATCTTCCAGGTCGTCCAGAGATGTACTGATTGGTATACGCTCAGCCCAATCTGGAAAGAAGAACACGAAATCCATGGTGCTTGTATTAGGTGGAGTAGGCACCCAAAGGGTCAGGATGGGTTTTCGGACAGGCCATAGCGCACTTTTGGCTAGTAAAAGCTAGGATTGTGCTCCTTGCTGACAGCCATGGATGTATACAGAGGAGAAATTGAAACCCTGACAATACAAAGCATTAAGTCGGCGACTTCAGGGTATGCATCCACAATCTGGGAAAACTTGGACATGATAGCGATGGCAGGCTTAAGGGCACCAATTGCAAGTAAACTAGATAACAACCCCACTTTTTGATTTGAAACCTTCCAATCTGGCTTTTTCATTTCCGCTGGTGTGGAGGTTGATGGTTTCGATGACAGTTGCGCGGTACCCAACTCCAAAGGCGCTGCCATAGCCAACAAACTATTCTTTGCTCCCGCGATACTATTTTAACATCAGCCAGGTACTCTTGCTGGCATTTTTCCATATCATCATCATTGGGCATTAGCTGCAATGAAACTGAGTTTCACAACTTTTGATATAATTTTGTTACTCACATGTGGATAGAGATCTTCCAAATTGATGAAATCTTCACGAATCAAGACAGCTGCAGTCAGGTAAAGATTTCGTGGAGTAGGTTGGTTCACTTCGGGCATCTGACAGATTCTTTGAGTGAGAACAATGATACAGGTTCTGAATAAAGCTGTACAAACCTGATAGTAACAAAATTTAAAGCCCAAGACTTGAGCCAGAACTCGGGCACCTCCAGTTTTTGAAGGGGCACTTCTCATCCCAGTAATTGAATTTTCTTCAGCAATTTGCAAAATTTCATCCAAAGTCTTGTTTTCATAAGCTCCTGAAGGAATTTCCACTTTTGTATCCATTGCCTCAGTTTCAGGAAGGGGACAGTGGTATGTCCCACACCACGGCAAAAAGGATAAGAGGGCCAGAAAGAATGAATAATGGATCGTAAGATGTTGAGAAAGTATGTCAAGGATGATATCCAAAGCCCTGTTAGGGTTGAGATCAAAGTAACCAATGAGGCTTATAACCTTTTCCCAAACAGGCTGCGCACGATCTTCTATCACTGTATATGGTTCCACCAGTCAACCTGTCTGTGAGGAATGAGGAGGGCCAAAACTACTTGTTAGCTCAACAGTAAGTTTGCTGTATCCTTCGGATTGTTCCCAAAGAAGATTGAACTTGTTCTGTTCTAACTTCCTTCCTATCCTGTGCGACTTTGTCTTGGATAAGGCCAATGCTGGCAAGAATGGCTGTATCTAGCCTTTTTGACAATGTTCAGGACTAATTATGCGCAGCTCCTAATGCAGGATTAGCGCCCATGTTATATTTAATGCAAAAAATCGCACCAAAAGCTTCTTGACAATTATAGGAATTCTCTGTTTGTCATTTTCAGCATTTTGCTAAGCCTTTCTTGCCTTGGATATTATGGTTTGAAGTTCTTTAGAAGGCAACTTGGGTTCTCCTGGGATAGATGCTATCTGTGCCTCGTTCAGCAACTTGTCGTGTCAACAGACCATATCATGTTAACCAAATAATCTCCAAACACTACAGCAGGCGAAGGCACTTTTGGAGATGCTTGCGAAGACGACGGAAGGTTATTGAGGACTGACTGAACGAATTCAACAAAGGTGGCAATCGTCAAAGGATGAGGTGGAGACCATGTTAGTAACGTGCCAACAAAATGCATGTTCAAGGTCTCAAGGCCAGTGTCCTTGATTTAGCAACTATGCAGATGGGTATCAATGAGAAAACCTTGAACAATACAGTATCACACTGGTCCAGAGATGGGAAAACATTCAGTATATTCTTACTCATGAAGAAAATGCTCACACCAGAGGAGAGCAACTTTGAATTCTTCTGATGGTTACAACCTTTGCATCAGCGGTGACTGGGTATTCATCTTCGTCGTGGAGGAGTTCATCAAAATTTGCTGCTAAATTTCCAGGGTGAAGGTATTGGGGGAAATCAGGGCCGTCATCACTGTCGATAAGCTCATCAATGAGCTCATCTACGCTGGATACCTGCTGGACACATTCTGTGTTGTCTGCATCAGCAACATTGATTCGTGTTTTGAATTTCGTGTATGTGAAGTTGCGGAAAGCGGTGGGTCGGTTGGCATAAGTTGCACCAGCTTGGATAAGATCGCGAGCTTCCATTGCGTCGTCGTTGTTTTCACGGGTGGGTTGGAATTCTTGCAGCTGCTGGGCTTGCAGATAGTCACAAAGGACCTTGACATCAGTCGTCATTGAGGGGCTCGTGTGGGAGTTGCTGTTGAATGGGGTGCTGAACTCCTGTTGGACCTTTCGCATGACATCTCGCAATGCGAAAATCGAAACCGAGACCATGGACAGCCAATCCCAAGATCAGTTTGATCCCTTGGCATTATAAATAACCTGTATGCAGCTTCATTAGGAATTCAATGACGAGACGGAGAAATATACATACCTTCAACCAGAAATTTTGATGTTCCTGTAGAAGGTCCATCTCTTTAAAACCATTTTCTTTTCCGCTTAGATTAGCCAGCCAATTATTGAGCCATCGATTGCTTAAAAATATTCTTTGAGTAAGACAATAAACAAGGAAGAGACATAAAATCCTACCATAGCTCTGGATCCATGTTGCGTAGATTGACAACAATTTGGAACAAAGCGTCAGCATATTTTGGATTCTGACCAGTCCCACGGAAAGCGAGCATAAGGCGCTTGATCAGATCCAGTACCACGCCAACATCTCCACATTTGACAGCATGCTTGAATTGACAAAGGTGAAGGCCATCACGGTTGAACAAACAGATGTTTTCAAAGGGCACATCACGCCGCGTGGCCCGACGAAGCTGCTCGACACGACGGCCAGAACAAAGCTCATCGAGTATCTGTCTTGCCACTACATCAATCTCTGTAACGTTGCTCACGCTCGTCACCCATTCATCAAGGTCTTCGAGGGGGCAGTAAATGCGGAAGGCATCGAGAATATTGGCAGGGAGGGTAAGATTCAGGATCAACTCGTAAAAGGGCCGAAACGGTGGCAATGACTTTGCTTTCAATCCTGCAGAGATTGGCTTCCTTCCAAGCAGGGTATTGACTTTCCACAGCAACCACGGCGACTTCGAATTTGGCTTGCCCCAGTATTCATTCGCAACCATGCGAGCATGCGCGAACTTGACGTGAAGCAGGCCAGTTCGACCTTCTGTATATCTCCTGACATTATCCATGAGATTGGTATCATCACAGCGTATAGCTGAGATCTGGAACATTGTTCAGCACGATTTGTAAGAAATAGATTAAACTCACACACCTTGTCCAACAACGAGAGCGACAAGTGATCACCCGCGCAGATCACTACTCCTTTCCTCCTGATATCATCCTCCGTCAGTTGCAGGGAGTCACAAAATATTGTTTTGAGGAGATGAAGAGTGCCTTCGAGGCTGGACTCGTTAATGTGCATCGCGGGAAGGGGATATTGCTCTGTTTTGTGAACAGGGACTTGTTGGCCAACAGGCGGCGGGAGAATTGAATGGGCGAATCGCTTGCGAAGGTTGGGGAAAGCATCGAAAAGAATATCCTTGATGTGCCAAAGCTGACCATCTTGTACGCGCGCTGCCTCCTCCGGATTTGGCAGGAGGTCTGCAGCAGTGAAGTTAAGGATTGGGATATGATTTGTTCGAGGTGGCTTCAACGCTAATGGTGGGGCATTTTCAACGACCTTGAATAGCAGTACGAGGGTGGCTGTTGTGCCGTTGTCGAAGTGATCCTTGGAGTCATGACGCTGTTCGACAACGTTAAACGCGAAGTTGATGTTGTCCCAAATAAGGAGGAAGTCAACGAAGCGAGCAATGACGCGAGTCTCAGCGAGGTGCTCTTCACCAAGTCATTTGAGCTTGAGAATCGCCTGCGTATAAGAAAGCGTGATACCGGCATGGTCGAGGACATCGAAAAGTGAACGTGAGGTGCTGCATGCAAGGAGATACATGCACATTGTCGTCTGCATCGGTGTGGAGTGTTCATTGCGGCTCTTCGTGAGCATACATAGAACCGTAGCCAAGATCTGCATAAGAGAAGATGTGAATAGATATAAGGTAAACAAAGGGACTTACAAGCTTGCGATCCTTGTGCTTCGAGTTCTCCGAGTTCTGACCAACGCCAATCTGTCGCAGCGTTTGATATACGGTGGGTGCAATTCTCTCTGCTTCCAACAGAAATTCCCTCAGTGAGAACTTGTGGAGGATTTCGGTCACCGAGGAGCCTTGACGAGGGCGTAAGTGGGCGGCGAGAACTTCACTCTGCTTTTCAATAAGCTGTCGTACGGTCGACAATACCCAGTCATTTGCAACCTCAGGTTGTCGGCAGCGTGCGGCGTCGAAAATAGCTGGTCCGTGGTTGATAAGCATTTTGGAGGCTTGCGAGGATAGAGATGGATCGCGAGTGGTGAGGAACTTTTCGAGGACACGGAATTCGTGGACTTTGAGTCCATTTGCGCAAATGACTTTCAGAATGGAATCAACCTTCAGTAGAAATTGAGTACATGAGATGAGCTGGCCACGAAGACGTAAAACAAAATACCTGCTGTGTGGAGAGCTTGTTGTTTTTCTTCTTCAATCTCTCGTTGTTTCTTGGAGTGCTCCTTCTCCTTGAGCGCATGCTCCTTCCTCATCCTTTCAACTTCTTCTGGGGGTGTGTATATGGCGGATAGGCATTTCTTGAGCGGCGGAGTCGGTTTGAAGCCATCGCAGAAGCTGAGCGATTGTACGATGGGGCTAGGAAGCGGCATTTGGACGGGATACCTTCCGAGAGGAGTGGAAACAAAAGAGAGCGGTCGTGAGGCTGACGAGCTGTCAAAGGTGTGCGAAAGGGATCGCGAGGTGTTGTGGGAGGCCTGGCTGGCGTATTTGCGTTCTTCTCATCGCGCCGTCTCTTGCGCAGCGTCGACGAGGACATTGGTGTCGCCTTAAGTTGAAATGAGCTTGGCGTGACGCGCCTCTGTTGAATACACGTGCACTGATGGATTGATGGAATTCCCTTTCTCGAGTGATGCCCAGAGTTTGAAAATCTCATGTACTGCTTCACGGTAAATCCCTACCAGTCTACTTGGTAGAATATCCGGCGATCACACATGCTCAATCGAGCTTGGAAAAACACCCGTCATCACATTTGGCTCATCAAACAAGAGCCGTTGATATTCTACCTCGTAGACTGGGTTCGAGTCTACAAAAGGCCCGCAAATTGGACAAGACCATAGATGGCTGAGAAATAAGTGAGACTCAGACGTGCATCAACTCAGAACCATGTAGTCACCATGCAAAAAACCCCTCACCTATACAGCCACTCAAATCAATGCAGTCTATTAGAGGTCTATTTCATTTTGATGTCAAAATATCGAGTTGAAAGCCTGAGTATGGTAAGAGAATGTATTTCTTTCTGTGTAACGCCCACCCCTTGTTAAAATTCCTTTTCTGAATCTAAATTAGCAGACAAGCCCAACATCCGATGCTCGCAGCCTGTAGCCTGTGCGAATTGTGCAGTGAGATGGGATCGAAGTAAGGCTGAGGATGGATAGTAGGCCAGCAGACCGTCAGATACAGGTAGCTTTAAATGTTTGGTCAGTGGCTATTTTTCTCCCTGCTCAAAAATGATGCAACTTACTGACATAGCGCCACACCAAGATGTAACGCGGCTTGAAGCCTTGGAATTATGAGGGATATTTCCCACAAAGTAAAGCAACATCTCCAACATAAGCATTCGGCCCTGCCAGAACCGGCGCTCTGTTTGTACAGTTTCAAGCCAATCAGGTGAGGGCCTGCCGTCAGACTTTCCTATACATTCATCGATTATTATGGTAGGACCGTGCCAATAGTACATCAAAAAGCCAGCAGTTGGAGGGACACGAACACGGAGTGTGAGTGTGAATGTGTCGGGGAACCGGATTGAATTTTCAGTGAGTCCCTGATAAATGATTAACATAGGAAGACACAACCAGGCCTTATTCAGCACTCACCTCCTTGCGTATGACATTTAAGATACATTCAACATTGTCCTCGCACAATAGGTATTCATGAGGCATGCCACGCTTGTGTGGGTTCATGGTTGGTGCCTTGGTGTGTGTCTTCCCAATTGCAATCCACTCATCAACGGTGCATGGGATGCAATGCTTTGCACGATACGCAACTTTTTCGTAATGGGACATCCACCTGGTCTGGTTATGGATAATGAGTGGGTAGAAATCATCGCTGCAGAGGCCTTTGTGCATGTCAGATAGGGGGAGATGAGGAGAATAGTTTGGGGTCTTACAGTTTGCGTAGAAACAGGTCTGATATTTCTATTCCAAATCTGCTTTTGAGTCATATATGCCTGAGTCAGATATGTTGGGTTCGGATTTGGAGAGTGAGTCGCTTTGAGAGAAGTGGAGTCAAGTTGTAAGTTGTAACTCTGCTGCCGAGCCCTTCTACTTGGCCCGGGCATAAAAGGCGTCCAATATTCCTTAGGACTTGCAGTAATTCAAAATGGCCAGAAAAAAGCCTGACACTACCCAACCTAAGTCAAAGTACAGCGAATACGATTTCGACGACATGTATCACTTTCCCGACATACGAATTGCAGAAGAACGCGACTGTGACTTTGAATCCCCTGTAGACCAAAACTTGGCGCCTACAAGGACACAATGGCCACGAAACAAGTCACGGTACACAAATTTGCCCTCTACATTGAAAGATGATGAGGAATATAATATGAAGCATCCAGGAAGCAGTAAGAAGGTAGCACCCATTTTTTGTCTCATTATCCAGTACTGACATGTAAATATGACAGCGCGACAGGTCGGCATCTCCACCTCTCACTGCTCGCAAAGCATCCAAAAAGATGTGTGTCACGAAGAGTGAAAGTGCAGACTACATTGAGGAGGGCTTCAGACGCATTACAGAAAGCATTGAAAAGCTTATCAGAGAGGCACGGGAGGATAGACATGCACATACTGAAGTCATGAAGGAACTTCTATACAAACTGAGTCAATAAGTAGCATTCCGGGTATCACTATTACGCATAATAAATGCACAACAAGAACCATTAGTTGCGAGTGCTAGAAAATCAAGATGATACATTGGTGGATAATGTACTGGAATAGCTTGAGGCAGAAGGACTGTAGACAATCCACATATCCAGCATGTATATGCATCTGATCGATAAGAGCAAGTGATTGCAAAAATGGTTACACAGGCAAGGATCTAGACAGAAATGAGTAATTTTTTTTGAAATAAGAGGATGAGGATGTGGATATTGACGTACTGAAACATGGCCCAACAAATAGGGAGGTGAGAGTTTATGGATTGAAGATGTGGCTACAGAATGATGTCGCTGTGATTTCAGGATACATACACAAGGATCTAGATGGAAATGAGTAATTTTGTCGAGAAACACTGATGAGGGGCGAAAACCTACCAAACGACAGCACAAAGAGCAGAGCACTGGGCGCTTTATGGATCGAGGATGTGGGTGGATCTTTTACATTTGGGGTTTGTGGTTTGGACCTTCATCGTGTTTTTTTTTTCATTCCTTCTTGACTTTGTTTTATCACTCACTGCCCATTGACTATGGCTATGGAGCCATCAACCATTGATGATGACCCTTCCTTTGCTTTTGCAGAGCACGACATGCAGAGGAATGAGTTTGGGTGAGTAGTGGCAAGCTGAGACGCATCGAGCAGGGGCATACGTGGTTCACCATCTTGGTTTCAGAATGACGTCGATGCAGATGAGCGGGTCTCGAGTTTGATTTCATAGTGCCCGCTCTGTATGCTAACTTCTTTGGGCCATGGGGTTGTGTACTTGGAAAGCAATAAGGATAATGAGGAGTAGGGCCACATTTCGACAAGGTGTTCGCTGCCATCAAGGGGGTGTCAGGAAAGGGAGGAAGGATCTCAGCTTGGAGCCTGGTGTGTGCCTTCAACCCTGTCATGGTAAAAAAGACGAGAATGTGTTGTAGATTTTTGGGGTTCTCAGTAACGTAGATAATGTTGAAGCCTATGCAAGGGTAATGTCATTAGCCACCATTTTCAGATTGAATTATAGAGATTTTAAGAATGTGATTTGAGGATACATAGGCAAGAATCTAGATAGAAATGAATCCTATCTCGAGATAAGAGGATGAGGGCGTGGAGATTGACGTACCAAAACCTGGCCCGACAAACAGGGAGATGGGACTTTATGGATCAAGAACATTGCTACAAAATGATGTTTCTGTGATTTGATAATACATAGGCAATGATCTAGATAGAAATGAGTACTTTTTTCGATAAACACAGATGAGGGGTGAAAAACATACTGAATACTAGCATGATGAGCTGAGTGTGGGGGACTTTATGGACCAAGGATGCAGTTAGAGAACGACATCGCTGTGATTTGAGGATACATAGGCAAGGATCTAGATAGAAATGAATACTTTTTTTTTCAAAATAAGAGGACAAAGGCGTGGAGATTGACATATTGAGACCTGATGCAACAAATAGGGAGATGAGAGTTTATTTATCAAGAATGTGGTTACAGAATAATGTTGCTGTGATTTGAGGATACATACGCAAGAATCTAGATGGAAACGAGGAATTTTATTAAGAAAAACAGATGAGGGTGCAGAGATCGATGTACCGAGACCTGGCGCAACAGAGTTTATGGATCCAAGATGTGGTTAAATACTGACATAGTTGCCATTTGATAATAAGTACATTGGCAAGGATCTTGATGAGAATGAGTAATTGTTTGGAGCAAAGTGGATGATTAAGGGGGATAGACAAGCCAGAAGCCAGCGCGCCATAGAATGTCATGATGGTATCAAGAAACCTCAGTTGAGAGTCAGGCCACCATGGGTTAGGCACGTCTAAATTATGTAATCAATTTGATTCTGTATTCTCAATTGCAGAATCTCAACGGGAATTAGTGAACTTTTGAGAAAGGTAGATGGAGAGGAGACATACCAAGAGCTGGCAGGACATAAAAAGGGCAGTGGAATTAATGGGTCTAGGATGTGGTTATTGAACTATGTACCCCCAATTCATTATTATCAGGGACCCGGACCACACCATTGTTCTATCATCCAAGGATGTATAAGATTGGTTATCATTTTTTCTGCCAATAAAAGATTAATACTAAGATTATGCATAATTTAGAGAGGTGCATAGCCCTCATCATCCTCTGCATCCTCAAAGCCGCCTTCACCATCTTCTGCCCCAAGTTCATCATTGATTTCCTCATCGTCTTCACCTTCCTCCTCATCTTCGCCTTCCTCCTCCTCATCTTCACCTTCCTCCTCCTCATCTTCATCTTCCTCCTCCTCATCTTTGCCTTCCTCCTCCTCATCTTCGACTTCCTCCTCCTCGCCCTCAACTTCCTCCTCCTCACCTTTACCTTCCTCATCTCTACATCTCTCCTCACATGGTGTTTTCTCTTGTTCAGATATGCTACTTGCTGACCCTCCTTGCAAAGCCTCTCCCTCTTTATCACTGTTGGCCTGAAATCCTAATTCGGAATCCACTGGATTATCCGGAGGTATTTCAGCCACACGTGCATCACTTAGATTGACTTTATAATGTCCAATACCTCCACCTGCAAACCGCATATACATATCCCGATCTACAAAGCTGAACATGATGAGTTTGCCAGTCCCATTGGCATGAAAAGAAAATGCTCACATATTGACAAAAAAGTATTTCCAGTCATCCAATTCTCCAAGTGCCCGTCCTAAGGATACCTCTGGAAGAAGATCATTTGTCTTTCCATATCTGAAGGCTGGTATAAGATGAACAGCACGGATAACTTCATCTGGATCAAGGAAACTGAAAGCAGCTGCATCATCAGAGGGCATAAACTGGAGTCGATGGAGTCGTTTCTTCTTGAATCCAGCTTGATATGATGTGTCTCTTCTAAACCATCGCACCCACAGAACCTCTTTTGACACTATGCTTGGAGATACTCCAACTTCTTCATTCTTGATTATGATGTCAACATGGAATATTGAGATGATACGCCCATACTCAAATGGATGATCTTCATCAGTGCGTGACAGAACCATAATATCTGCGTGGTTGCGTGCATTGACAGAATCTTGTCCCAAATGGATGTCGTAAGTCGTATAGTTGATTCGCATCACTTTGTGACGGTATAGTCGTTCATTGACAAAGAATACCTTATTGCGCTCCTCATCAGAGAACTCATTGCCATCTCCAGACCAGGTAGGGTGCAAAATACGGCTTAAAACATGTTCTTGCAATTTTGGGTAGAAGTCCTTTATAAACAAGCCCATATTAGCAAGGTATGTAATGAATGAACATTTGAGACATACTTTGATTGCAGGATCATCATCGCTTGTAGCAGCAAGTAAATTCTGGATATGGACAGGGAAATTACGGGATGTTGATATGTGGTGATGATATTCTGGAGGTGTGTATGGCAGAGATTCTGACTCTGCAAACCCCATTGTAGGAGATACTTTTGCTTTGCTTGTATATTGATCCAGTTTTCTTCGTTTCGAGCCAATCTTCTCTACACCGCTGCCTGTTTGTTTTTCATGATTTTTGTTCGATCGCATCCTATGAAGCAGGACATGTTCTCGTCTTTCCAGACGGGTCATCTGCCTCACAGCATTGTTTTTGTTTGTACGCGCATAATATCGCTTGACTCGTCGATGTTCTAGTTCACCCTTGTCATTAAGCAAATTAGCATTACACTATATTCCAAAAAGGATAAAAAACGCACAGGTTGCGTTGAATAGGAGTCCGAGGTTCCAAATAATCTGATGGTGCGCACATAATCACCAAGTGCATGAAGCTTGATAGCTACTAGGTTGTAAAATTTCTTCTTTGGAGGCTTTTTTGGAGGTTGTGGCGCATTGTCGGGTGGATTGCCTTTTGGTTTTTCAGCAGGTTTTTTTCCTTTACTTGCAGACTTCTTTCCTTTTCCAGAAGATGTTTTTGAAGCAGTTTTCTTTGCATTCCGGCGGCTGCGAGCAGCTTCCTCGCTTGGAAGTTCTCGAGTATCAAAGAAGCTGCAAGTATATTTCTGAAATCTTCTCAGCTGTGTTCCAAGATTTGCTGTGCATTCATCCAGCCATCCTAAGGTTGTATCTGTATGCATTCTAAGCTTTGCAAGGGTATGCCATTCAGCAACTGTAAAAAGAAGAGATGATATAGCTTTATCATGTTCTGGAATAAGCAATCCATCAAAAACAGGTATTGCACACTAAAAAGTAAAAGTAAATATGAAGGTCACAAAAGAGAGAAAAATAAAAGACCAACCTGCAAAAGATCTTCATAATTACGAGCTGCCATTTTTTTCATGCTTGATGCATTCTGAGAAAATTTGCGGATTGTCGATCGCCCAAAAGTTGGAATTTGGCGGTATCTAGTGTTGAATTCAAGGATCTTTCCTTCAGAGACCATAATGCGAACAAGATGTGTAAACAAGGCTTTCCATACACCAAGTTCAAACTCATGCATAAAATCTGGGACAAGCATACTGAAAAGATTGAATCCAAAGCGCAAAAGTGAAGAAAAAGCATTCTATTTCAGAATGAACTGTCAGTTGCGCGAAATGATGACGATGAGGGAACATACAGTGGTTGGTACCATAGACTTAGCAAGTAATACCCGCTCTACAGCTTTTGACTTGACACCCTCGCCGTCTTCATAAATAAATTTGCGGACAAGGTTGATGTCAAATATCCGTGCTTCACTGTCAACTCGGCAGGTAGTGTCACGTCGACGATCATCGTAAATCATGCCGACCTCTGGAATTTTATCCTTAGGAATTAAACACCTTGGACAGGGACAGAGTCCAAACTTCCGTATTGTTGCAAGCAATATCCTATGTAGTTTAAGGACTGTAAGAACAAGAACTTTACTAAAGATGAAATTTGCCCACTTTTCTGGATAATCTGCCGAATATGTGAAAATTCTTGGATAAAAGCGACGCAATACACCATCAGGACATTCAATGACAATACCATGCTCATAGGCATAGATAAACTCTTCATCGAGCAGCATAGTCCAGACTGCATGCATCAACTCACGCTGGCAATGTGCTAGAACATCCACAGGAGGTCCATCACCTGTCAGACCATAGTAGAAATCCCAAAAACTTGAAGGCAGCTAAGTCCATGTGCATAAGATAAGCAGTGATTGGTTATTGGAACAAATAATTGTACATACCGTTGGTATATATGCCAAATGGTGGCATGCTCCTGCTTTTGGTTTTCCACGGACATATTTAGATTGGTTACCAAAATAGAGATATATTGGCCAGAGAGAAGCAGTTCCAAAGTTTGCAAGGTGTGTGGAGTCTGACCAGAGCATCATACCTGCAACAACACGTTCTAGTGTACAACCTGGCTCGCTAGATTGTCTTTGCAACTCTTTGTGAGCATCAAACATAGCATCGCATGTATAAAGCTCATCGTAAACTCTTTGTGTCTCCGGTTGGGATCCTATATCATTTGAATGCCAAAAGCTCTTGAAGGGAGTATAGTGAAAGAAGCGACTGGCGTGATCAGAGAATGTAGCCTTGATTATTTCGACGATGGAACGATGGAGTAGGCCTGGCACTGTAAATGTTGGAATGTCTTCTACTTCATGTGGTTCAAGATCTGGGACCTGAATGTGTACTTCAGACTCACGCCAACCATCTTTTGGAGATAAAGTATCAGATTGAGTATCCTGCATAAGTTGAGAGCTTGAGGATCCTTCAAGGTATTGATCAAACTTTGCTGTCTCTGCTTTTATATCAAAGTCCTCTAGGTCCTCCTTCTTAAACTCGTCTGACTTCAGAAATGTGATTAAATTCTTCATCTCGCAGATGGATTTCATTGCTGAGCCTGTCCACATCCAATTCATTAGGCCAAATATTGTAGAATTTCTGAATGGGAAATATGAATGGGGATTTGAGGTTCGATTGTCTGGAATCACTGAAAGACGAGAAGTATTTGAAGGCTGAGTTTCATTCACTGCCACAGGAGGGATATCATTGACAAGATCTTGCAAACCAATGGTATCGTCAGGATTGTGTGTTGGATTGTTGGGATACTCGCGATACAATCCAAATGAATTGCATATTGTGGTAATTGGCTCCAAAATTACTGCATGATCGGCAGGAGGTGGACATTCATGACCATTGTTCACAGTGATTGAAGGAAAATCAGGCGGAGGTGTAGGGGTAGCAGGAAGTTGCTGCAGTAACTTCCATGTTAAGCGCTTCTTCCGAACAATTCGTCCAGCTGGACTGCACTCCATGACTTCTGGAACAGGTGGCTCAGGAGGGTCTAAAGCAGGACTTGGTTCACGAGGTTCGCTGGAGGGCTGGGGCATATCTACATCTGCATTTATCTGGAACACATTCAGTGATTGCAGCCCGAATTTGTAATAAGAAAAATGTGCACCTGTTCATGGTGTGTATTTGATACCTCAATCATTCTTTCATGTTTACGTTTCTTCTGTGCTTGCTTCTTCTCATATAATTGAAAAGCATTCGAGATTGTGTTGGAGGATGTGTCTGCATCAAGAAAACTCTCGCAGTGTTTCTGATGAAACTCCAAGCCGCGGTCTGATGCATATGGAGCTCCACATCCACTGCAAATAGAAGCCATAACCAGGTTTACAATGCAGAAAAGGAGTAGAGAAAGGAGTTGCATGAATAGAGCAGGTAGATTTGACAAAGGAGATAATGTAGCCCCATATCGTCACTACTGCTAGTAGTACAGGTACTACTACCATAATTAGGATCCACAACATAGTACGGAGCACGTGATCAAAGAGGCCAAAAAAAAAACAATCACTAGTGTAAGTCTTGAAAATAAATAGTGGTCAATGCATTACAGTAAGTATGTATGAGTGTGTGAGCAGAAAGCAGTGAGTATTCAACATTATTATTTATACTAGATGTTATGACAGAGAAAATTAACTGCATGCCAAGTTGCAAGCAAAAATCCACGATACACTCTGATGGCAGTCCTTGATAAACCATTACTTCTTGGCACAGTCTCCCGTAGCATATGCAAAACGTGACGTTGGAAATTCTAGAGTATGATAACACCATACTAGTGCTCGATTTGGACACCAGGGGACCATGAGCAAGAAGGTGGACCATTGTCATGATGGCAAAGATCACTACAAGCATCATTCCTCTTGCAGACAAAACAAGCATTGTCTGAACATATTAATAAGTAGATAAACTAGCAAATGACAATGATAGCTTACAATTTTCAATCCGATACGGAAGTGAATTGGTTGTAGAAACCTTGGAAAATGAGTCGTTCGAGGCGCTCATACATGACAGCCAAAATAGTGCGAAGCTCAGTTTTTTCTTTGTTGAAAACATAGGCATCTTCTCCTTTAGTCCAACCACAAGATGTGCGCTGAAGTTGGGGACCAGCCTGCGAGATATGTCGGCCGTATAGGTCACAAAGCATTCCGTTTGATTCGAAACTCCCATTCCATTCCTAATCAGCGCTGTCTGAATGGCCAATGAGGATGACTAGGCGTAAGAAAATTGGGCTGAGCTTCATAATCTGGCCCTGAATTCGGATGTGAGGCTCAGGAGAAGTCAATAAGGAATTGACGGAGATATCCTTTCCATCACGGTGGACATCGAGGATTTGTAATGCAGCCAGGAAGATATTTTTGTCATACTGGACAAGGGCAAACAGAGGATCCTGGACCTCCAGTGTATCTTCATCCTCGTCTCCAGGTACTTCGATTTTGAGTTCATCATGCTTGACTTGATTGTACCGCGAGTAACCCCCGAACATGCTTGAGAAAATACCCGGACTCGTTGATTGTGAGAGGGCAATTTATGTACTATTGACTTCAAATGCAGTGTACAGGACTCGAACAGCATGTATGCAGGTGGGGCATGGCTGGAAATTTTCCGCAATGGTGGCAAGATCGTTTAAGTCGGGTTGCAATAAATTGTCGTCCAGCATACCTATCAAGACTGGATCAGAGCTGCCCGTGACAAAAATGGGCTTGTCGAGCTCTTCCTCGGTTTCATGATGCTTTCCGGATTCTAGTCTGAAACAAACTCGTACAATATTCCCTTTACCAAAAGGGCGCACCATGTCATACTATTGTAGCCACTGTCCTTTTCCATCCCTTCAAATGGTGGAATTATTCCAAAGGATTGGAGATCCACTTCTGGGAGGTGCCGCTGGCCTTTGTTCCAACTTCCAAGGACCACATAAAACAACAGAGCCATTTTGGATGAGCTTTGAGGATGTCAACACATTGAACTGCACCATCGATTTAGTTGGCGAGTTGTAGGACATCTGCATCTGTATCATTGCCAACCAGTTCGTACCTCACAGAACACTTTCTTGAGGACGTCTGTCCTTAGGAGAAAAATGTAGAACTGTCGAGTAGGATTGTCGTGCTGCACATTTGCCAAGAAGTAGACGTTCTTTATCATACACATTACATTGAGCAGGATTGAACGGGAATGAATTTATCCATGTTGCAATTATAGATAGCAAGGATGAGGTGGGCAGTGGTACTGAGCTTGAGGGATTGTTCATAAAGTAGGAGATATATCCATGTACACAGTAAGAAGATTTTCAGAGAGGCATCCCAATAGTTGAAACATCTCAAAGGTAGATCGCGTCAATGGAGTAGCACTGGGCGGAGTACCTGGTTAACTGACTGATGGTGTGGACGACTTTTATCAATAGAATGCCATCTTGTTTGTCATTCAATGAATAAAGGGCGCAATCGCAAGATCCGTGCTATCGAGTTATTTTAGATGTTCGCGAAGAACAGAACTCGAATGTGCCCATCCCAGGTTATTAAGGCTGAAATGCCCTTGATGGATGACAGTGTTGCGGAAATGTTTAACACACCTCCAAGCAAAGTTTGTCATCAATGCAAGGTTGAAGAGTGGAATTGAGGCTAGAGCCACATAAATGTGGTCATCGCAAGCTAGATGGTCTATATAAGCAATAATTTGAACATGTCTAACAGAGAATACTCACGTTTCATGGTAATATTGATAAGTGCCCATCGTCAGCAACAATCACCATGGGTACAGATACAATATAGCTTCATTTGAGAGACCTTTCCTACGGAGACTGAGAGCGAGAGTAACTTCTCTTGATCTTCAACAATCTTGCATTTACAACTACCAGACATTCTGAATGGTTTTGCGGCACATTTCAAGGGTTTGTTGCACAATAATTGTGACCTGACACATCGTCAATATGGAACGTACATGAAGGGGAAATGCATATGCTCACCACTGCAGTGAAATCAATATGTTTCTGCCGAAGAGTCTCTGCTGTTGCATCTGCTTGTGCCATTGAACGAAACGAAAAGGCACACAACTTGCAATGCTTGTGGCAGAGGCCTGGGGTGTGATTTGAATGCGGCTCCATTTCAAGTGCTCTTGGCCTTTCTATCCGTCAATCTGCAT